>VMDO01002858.1:0-156913 GCA_007922755.1 Pedetes capensis
GCTATCCATAAGGTTCTCAATGGCTAGTTGTTTTGGGAGTGGCTGGCCAGGTCCTACTCCCTAGTTTGTCTTAGTCTGGAAGCTCAGCTGAAAACCTGTCCACCATGGGTAACCTTGCTCATTTCTGAGGTTACAGTGGCAGAGCTCTCAGCCTCATCACAACACACAAGCCCCCACAGTGCAGCAAACTGACAGACGTGTGGGGGATATGTCCCATATATAAATAGTATTACATGTAAACACTGAAAATCAAGTCAAAAATCAAAAACTGTTAAATAATAATAATAAAAAAAGCTGAACTATCTTCTGGCTACAGGAGATATACTTTAGATTCAAAGATACAAATAGATCAAAAGTAACTGGACGGAAAAACATATCGTGCAAATGTTACCTTAAAGACATTAAGCAAAGAGGAACAAACTAAACTCTAAGCAAGAACAACAAAGGAAATAAGGAAGATTAGAGAAGTAATAACAAAATGGAGAATAGGAAAATAATAGAGACAATCAACAAAATCAAGTTAGTGTTTTGAAAAGATTTACAAAATAGACAAACTGAACAAGACTGACAAAGACAGAAGAGAAAAAAGGAAAAAAGAAAAGACTCAAATTACTGAAATCAGAAACTAAATATTTAGCACTATTATGGACTTTACAGAAATAAAAAGGATTATAAAGGAATACTGTGAATAAATATATGTCAAAAATTAAGTAGCTAAGATGCAAAGGATGAATTCTTAGAAAGGTACAAACTACAAATGCTGATTCAGGAAGAAATAGAATATCTTAATAGCCTTTAATAAATACAGAGATTAGGCTAATCAATATTTCTCCCAAAAAACTACCCACAAAGGAAAGTCCAGGCCCAGAGATCCTCACTGCTCAATTCTACAAACCAGTTATGGAATAATTAATACCAATTTTTACAAACTCTTTCATAAAACAGAAGAGGAAAAGTGTTTCCAGTTCCTTCTATAGGGCTAATATTATCCTCATGCTAAAACAGACAGCGACATCCCCAGCAAACAAAACCACAGACCTGTACCTCTAGTGAATTGTTATGCAAGAAAATTCAATGAAATTCTAACAAATCAAATCCAGGAATATATAAAAAGGAACATTCTTCATGAATAGAGTAGATTTGAAAGATTGCTTTAGCATGCATAAATCAATGACTGTAGCATATTATGTCAAAAAAATAGAACTAAAATTGCACAACCATCTCAATCAATATAGGAAAAGCTCTTGACAAAATTCACCACCTTTAAATGACATGAACAGGCAAAATGTTTAAAGAGTACCCCCAAAATACTTACAACAAATGTCATAAACGTAAGAGACTGGATGCATTGACTCTAAGATCAGAAACAATACAAGGAGGTACGTACTTAGCACTCCAACTTAGCATTTTGCTGGAGTATCTAGTCATGGCAGTTTGTTGTTGCTATTGTTAGGTGCCATTGAGTTATGTCCAACTCATAGCAACCTTTATAGGGTTTTCAATGGTTGATTGTTTCGGATTATTGCAGGAGTGGATCGCCATGTCTTTCTCCCAAGTTTGAGGTTGTAGGAATTGAACTTGGGACCTCAGAGGCTGCAGAACAGCACTCTACCAACTGAGCTGAATAAATCCCAGCCCATTCATGGCAGTTAGGCACCTAGACTGTGAAAGAAGTAGTAAAACTCTATTTGCAGATAACATGGTCTTGGATACAGAACATCATAAAGAATCCACTAAAACTACAACTAGCAAATAAGCAAGATTTCAGGATACAAGATCAATATTTAAAAACCTAATGTGTTTCTATACACTTACAATGAAGAATCTAAATGTGAAATTAAGAATAAAATCATTCATAATAGCATTAAGAAGAATAAGCTGCTTAGAAACAAATACAACAAAAGGTATATAAAATTCTGAAAGCTATAAAACTTTGTTGAAAGAAAGAAGACATGAGTAAATGGAAAGATATCATGAGTTCATGGATCAAATGACTTAATATTGTTTAGAGAGCAGTCCTCCCCAAAATTGACCTATGATTCCATGCAAACCATTTAAAAAGACTGTCCAGTTTCTTTGTACAAATTGATCTTAAATTTATTGTACAAGCTGGTCTTAAATTTCATCTGAAAATTCAAAGGTGTCACAATAACCAAAACAATCTTGAAAAGGAAAAACACAGAAGATTCACACTTTCCAGTTTCAAAAGCTGCAAAGCTATAATCACAAAGACATTGGGGTATTGGAACACTGGCATGCAGACAGACATATAGATGAATAAAACAGAATTTAGAATCCAGAAATAAATCCTGACATTTGTGGTCACTTGCCTTTCAACTAGGGTGCTGAACAATTTGATGGATAGAAGAAAAGTCTTTTCAATAAATGGAGCTGGGACAACCGGATATACACATGCAAAGAACAAAGTGGACCCCCTTAGCTCTTAACTCAAATGGATTAAAGGCATAACTACCAAAGTTAAAACTATTAAATTCTTAGACAAAAACATAGGTATAAACCCTCATGTATTTGGTTTAGGCAATGATTTCTTAAATATGTCATGTAAAGTATAAGCAACAAAATGAAAAATAGATAAATTGGATATCATCAAAATTAAAATATTCATGCTTTAAAAGAAACTATTAAGACTGCAAAAAGACAACCCACAGAAGGAGAGAAAAAATTTTAAAAACCACATATCTGATAAAGCACTTGTGTATAGGATACATAAGAACTCATATAACTCGATAGTAAACAAGACTAATAACCCAAAGTAAAAAGTAGGCAAAATTTCCTCAGTGGAAATTTCTTCAGATAAAATGTACAAATGGTCAATAATCCCATGCAAAGATGCTGAGCATTATTAGTCCTTAGGGAAATAAAAATAAAAATCACAAGTTACTATGTGATATCTACTGTGATGGCCATAATAAAAATGGGGACAATGACAAGTGTTGACAAGGATGTAAAAAAGATGTAAAAAACTGGAGCCTTAAAACACTATTGATGTGGATGTAAAATGGTGCACCTGCTTTGGAAAATAATCTGGCAGTTCCTCAAAAGTTTAAATGTATAGTTGCATGATAATCTTGCAATTGAATTCTTTGATATATGCCGAAGAAAATTAAAAGCCTACACCCATAAAAATACTTGCATATCAATGTTTATAGAAGCATTACTAATAATAGTCAAAAGTAAAAACAACTCAACTGTCCATCAACTGAGGAATTAGTAAACTGTGGTATAGTCACACAAGGTAATAATACTCAGCAATAAAGAGAAATATTGATATGCGACAGCATGAAGGAACTTTGAAATCATTACACTAAATGAAAGAAGCCAGATGCAAAATCCCACAGTTTATATGATTTCACTTATGTGCAATAAGTGGTGGTTGCTTAGGGCTGGGGAGTTGAGTGGAAATAGAAAATAATTATCAGTGGGTATGAGCTTTCGTTTGGGTTTGACAAAAATGTTCTAAGATAGATTGTGGTGGTAGTTGCCCAACGCCATCGTTAAATGGTATAATTAAAAATGGTGAATTGTATGTTAATAAGGCTGCTATAAAAATAAACCATATCTTTAATAAAATTTGGAAGTGCCTGAAGAATATACAACATGTGGAAAAGACTGAGCAGAACAGGCAGGTGTGGGGCACACAGATAGGACTGCAGCCCCTGGGCAACCCAGGCAGAGCTGGTAGAGGGAAGAATCCTTCTAATTAAGAGGCATCCTAAGGAAAAATAGAAAACCTATGGTGGGGCAAAAAGACCCATTCCCTTGGCCTTTGGGCCCAGCCTCCCTATGCCCAGTGTGACAGCAAGGAAGGGAAGGGAAAAAGTTGGCTGAGGAAATGACAGCATGGCCCCTTTGCTGAAGCCAGGCTGTCGATGTGGCCATGTGGAGAGAGTTGTGCTTGGCACCTACTCCTGAAGAAAGTACATCTTCTTGCAAGCTGAAGAGAAGAAGGATTTCAATCATTACCCATGAAACTCATACTGAGTTTCTTAGGTGGCTTCACAGAGCCTTCCTGCTGGCTCAGAGCAGGTGGATAACTGGGGCAGAGCACATGCGAGGTCGCTAAGGACATCAGACTGAAATGCAAACTGGGTCACTCTCCTTGTCTCTTCTGCACATCTTCCTTGTGCAAATAGCTGGTACAGGAAGATGTCCCTTGATCAATGATGAGTTAACACCAAAGAGGAAGACATTGAAGCCTATGCAAAGGCACTGCCTAAGTGGCAAACGAAGTAAATAAGAAGGCACAGAAAACAGAAGGTCAGAGAAAGAATTCCTATCAGGTTGTTGTTGTTGTTGTTGTTGTTAGGTGCCGTCGAGTCACTATCCGACTCATAGCAACCCTCATAGGGTTTTCAATGGCTGACTGGTTTTGGGATTGCATTGGGAGTGGATTGCCAGGCCCTTCTCCCATTTTTGTGGTGCTGGGAATTGAACTTGGGACCTCAGAGACTGCAGTGCAGTGCTCTACCAACTGAGCTAAATCCCAGCCCTTCCTATCAGGTAAGTAGCTCCAAAACAAATAAAATGGGTGATGATATATGCTCTGATAACCACAGCTCAAAGAAGGAACTCAATCACTCAGGTAGGGCACTCAGGTACTTTGTGGTAAGGCAAATAAGCAACTGCAGTGCGAGGTGGTGGATCTTGGGAAACAGATAGGGAAAAAATCATCATAGAAATAAAAACCACAGCAAATGCAGCATGAAGAAAAATAGACTTTATAGAGAATGCAATCAGAAGCATCCAGGACAAACATGAGGAAAATGAACCAATTAAAAGGATAAAAATTAGATGAATATTAGTAAGGAGATAAGGTAAAATACACAACTGGAAATTACAGATGATGGCTTAAAAATGAATGATATAGTGGTATGATGATTTTAAAGGAGAAAATTAAATCCACAGAACACATAAACTTTCAGTGAACACTTGTACAGGTTGATAAAAATGAGAATATTATGGAGAATTTATTGAAATATAAGAGCATAGAATTCAGCGGGCATCCATAGATCAGTACTAGGAGACACAGAAGAATGTGTTCCAAATCCTTGGGGAGAGAAGTTATGACCTAATAATGATCACACCCAGAAAAACTGCTGTCCAGGTGAGTATAAATTTCCCAACAAACAAGACCCTAGAGACTTTAACTCTCATGAGTATTTCTTTTTAAAAAAAACTTTAATAAACTTCAGTCAACCAAGAGATGGATTAGGAAGCTTTGGTAAAAAAAAAAAAAAGCCATGGTGGACATTGAGCCTGTGCAAATACAGAACCATGTTTAAACAACTATGAGACACAAGCTATAAAATACAATTTATTTCTGTTCTTAGATGCTGTCAAGTTGGGTCTGACTCATAGCCGCCCTATACAACAGAATGAAGCACTCCCCAACACTGTGGTATGCCCAGCACTATGTTGATGCTTCTCTGCTATTCATAGGGTTTTCGATGGCTGATTGTTTCCAGGGTGCATTGCCACATCCTTCAGAGTGGATAGCCACATCCTTCTCCTATTTTTATGGTCCCGGGGATTGACCCCAGGGCTTCAGAGAGTGCAGAGCAGCACTCTACCAACAGAGCTAAATCTCAGCCCACGTTGGCTATCCTGCAGGCAAATGTTAAAAGCAAGCTGGATATATGTCTTAAGCTCTGGAAGAGGGTGATGTAAGACAGAGAAATTTGGAAGTCCTTAGTATATGTTGTTGTTAAATGCCATCAAGTTGTCTCCGACTCATACTGATCTTCATAAGGTTTTCAGTGGCTGATTGTTTTGGGATTGCCTTGGGAGTGGATTGCCATGTCCTTCTCCCATTTTTATGGTGCTGGGGATTGAACTTGGGAACTCAGAGACTACAGAATGGTGCTCTACAAACTGAACTAAATCGCATTAGCATATTTGTTGTTGTTGTTAGGTGCTGTTGAGTCAGTTTTTGACTCAGAGCAACCCTATGTACAAGAGGCAAAACACTATTGTCAGTGCTTCGCTGCTATTCATAGGGTTTTCAATGGTGGATTGATTTTTGAGAGTGGGTTGCCAGATCCATCTCCCAAGCCTACAGCACCTGGTGTTCCCAGGCAGTCTCCCATCCAAGTACTAACCAGGCTTGACCCTGCTTAGCTTGATGCCACAGGACTTTATGGCTACAGGCTATTATCCTATAGAGGGTATTTGAAGCCCAGTGAAGGAAGAGAAGATCTACAGTCAACTCATGGTGAGAATTGGCAATCACAACTTTCTTAGCAACAATAAGCATAAATATCACTGTAGGGTGGTCTGGGCACTATACCATGGTCAAGTCTTTTAACTTGTCTAAGTATTTGTTTGCTTACCAGGAAAATACATGGTAAACAGAAACATTCACACAATACTCACTCACCTCTTCCCCATATTGTTGTTGTTGTTGTTAGGTGCTGTCGAGTCGGTATCCGACTCATAGCGACCCTCATAGGGTTTTCAATGGCTGACTGTTTCGGGATTGCATTGGGAGTGGATTGCCAGATCCTTCTCCCATTTTTGTGGTGCTGGGAATTGAACTCGGGACCTCAGAGACTGCAGTGCAGCGCTCTACCAACTGAGCTAAATCCCAGCCCTTTTCCCCATATTATGTTGTTGTTGTTGTTAGGTGCCGTTGACTCGGTATCCAACTCATAGCGACCCTCTGTACAAGAGGGGAAACACTATTGTCAGTGCTTCTCTGCTGTTCATAGGGTTTTCAATGGCAGATTGATTTTTGGGAGGGGGTTGCCAGGTCCCTCTCCCAAGCCTATAACTTCTGGTGTTCTCAGGCGGTCTCCCATCCAGGTACTAACGGGCCCAACCCTGCTTAGCTTCCGAGATCTGATGGGATCGGATGCCACAGGGCTACAGCTGCAGGCTCCCCATATTATAGTTGTCTAATTTCATAGAAGGTGAAGTCATTTATTTTGGGTCCTATTAGGTGGCCTCTTGAAGATTTTCAGAGGAATGCAAACATTGACCTGGCAATGCAGGATTCATCAGAATGCACTGAATTGAGAGCAATTCACACTCAAGTAGATGTTGGAAACTCTAGATTTGTTGATGGGTCTTTAACTACAGAGCAAATGATTCCAATGATCCAGGAAACTGCACAAATAATTGGAGAAACAACAATTACTGTTACATTCCTGGTGGCAAAGCATTATGAAAATGAAATGCAACGTGTTCATGGAATTACCCCAAAGCATACACAATCAGTCCACCTTATAAACTTAGTCCTTCAGAAGGATAAACCTAATGAACTTCCAGAAGATGAAGAAGGCAACTCTGCTTGTTAGCCCCACCTCAGTCATTATTTGTGGTGAGAGGAATACCAAAACCTATACCTTTTGCTTAAGCAATTAATACGTTTGTATATTCATTATACCATATGCATTAAATGTTGTTTTAAAATGAGTCCGGTGTAATTTCTCTAATAAAAAAGTGATTACTAGCTCTCATTATTGCCTAATGTGGTAGGCTAATTACTTACTATAAACTGAAAAAAAGTCTCACTAATGGGATGTTAATAACTACCTTTCTCAGCTCTGTGTGTGTGTGTGAATATATGCTATTTTCCAAACCTGTTTTCCTAGCACCTTTAAAGAATTACCATTTCATACTTCCATTTGTGATAACTTCTTCAAATAGGTAAATACTACCCCCTTTTGCATGATACAACTCCTGCATGATACAACTCCTGCATGATACAAATCCAACTAAAAACACCTTTAAAAATCCAAGTCATTAATTATTTTAACCACATGGTGGAAAATGACTGTTTTGGAATTCCTTCCCCCAGAATTAATATTTGATTTGACTTTTTTTCACCCCCCTACCTTTTTTGTGAAAGTTATGCATACAAAATCACGAAAACAAAGCTGTTTGAAAAGTTCAGTTGCTCCTTCAGATACTTCCTGTTATCTTCCCTACATCACCTACATCACACCCAGTTGCCCTCTGACACTTGGACCACCAGCTGAGTGGGAGTGGGCATGTTCCCAGCACCTTGCGGCTCAGTGCAGACACCCACAGTTTTGCGATCCTGTTTTCATCACTTGACCCTTTAGAGAAGGCCCACCCTCAGGTAGTCACCCTCTACTACCCCAGTCACCCCACTGATTGATCTGGTACTTTCTTGCCTTTAACTCAGCTGCTTACCCATGAAATCTTTCCACTCTGACCTCTGAAATCCATTCCAAGGTGTTAAAAGTCCCCTTACATCTCTTTTCCCTCCCCTTCTATGCCCTACTGCAGCTGTAGCCCTGTGGCATCTGATCCCATTAGATCTCGGAAGCTAAGCAGGGTCAGGCCTGGTTAGTACTTGGATGGGAGATTGCTGGGAACACCAAGTGCTATAGGTTTGGGAGATGAACCCAGCAACCCCCTCCCAAAAATCAACCCGCCATTGAAAACCCTACGAACAACAGAGAAGCACTGACAACAGTGTTTCATCTGTTGTATGTAGGGTCGCTATGAGTCGGATACCGACTCGATGGCACCTAACAACAACAACAACAACAACAATCTATGCCCTAACTGCACTCCCTGGCCTGTTCTCTCCCCTGAAGGCCTGTTAGGAGGCTACTTCTCATTTCTATCCGAGGTGTCCTAGGATGTGGGGGGAGGTGAGGCCCCCTTTCCTCAGCTGTGTCCACCCTTACTTCCCATTCCTTGTACAACACCACCACCTCTTAGGACACTTGTACTGTCTGGCTGACAGCCCTGTCTGCCTCTTCCTTGCTGTCACCTCTGATGTCCACGATCTTATATGTTCACTGACTTGAGTCTCTGGGGCTAGTTTGGACCTGTCCATTCTAAAGTCTGAAGACTACACATCTAAGAGTATAGTTTCCAATTATTTACCTCCTTGTGTTTAATAATCCTCTTTTCCACTTCACCTGTTGATCCACCTAACGTCTTTGTATCCTCAGCACAGCACAGTGACATTGCGTTTACTCCAGCTCAAAATCTGTAACTCAGGCTTCCAGGACTTGTATTACAGCCTCCTATTTTCCAGCTAGTTGCCTACATAACCTATTCTTGCTCTGCCCATTTTTATACTCACCAGGCCTTTTCCAGTCTACTTTCTTCTGGCTTTGTCATCTATTATTCTACCCAAATAGCAACGTCAGGGCACCATGGGACTCCATGTCACTAAGTTGACTAGGTTCTTTAGTATTTATCTCTCAGGACTTCTAGCAACTTTTGACTTCTCCTTTTCTCCTGAACCACCATCTTCCATTGGCTGATTGACTCCAGGGCCTCTTGAATTTTGTCTACCTGTTTAAGTGTGTTCTTTTGTCTAGGAACTAAATGTTGGAGTGTTTCAAAGAGCAATTTTAGGCTGTCTTTTCTTTGCATTCTATTTCCCTTCCAAGTGACAACCCATGCATGTTCAGAGCTCCATCAATTCTATAGAGATGATTCCTAGGCATCTGGAAAGCACCTGCTTTCTGGTTCATGACGATTGTCTTCTGATTGTGCCCTCGCATGGTAGAAAGGGACTACCTTGCTCTCTGGGGTCTCTTTTATAAGTGCACTAATCTCACCCATGAGGGCCCCGCCATCATGACCTATGGAATCCTCTCCTAATGCCTTCAACTCCTAATATCATCACATTGGGAGTCAGGGGCTCAACGTGCGAACTGTAGGGGAGGGAGGAGCATGAACATTCCATCTATAGAAAAGAACCAACTCTGTGGAGATCTGGACTTCAGATTTCTAGCCTCTAGAACTGTGAGGTCATACATTTCTGCTGTTCAAAGCTACCCGGTCTGTGGTGATTTGTTTTGCCATCCCCAGCAAACTAACATAAGCACCCAAAAGGATTTCACTCTCAAATTTTCATTTGGAGGGAAGGAAAGAGCTCAAAGGCTAAGGTCATTGGGTACCATATGACAAATCCTTTAAATTTCTGTGGAAAAATTGCTTTTAAATTAATAACATAACACGTGCCTGCAAATTCAAACAATCTAATCAAATAAAAACACTGAGAGAAATGAAACTCTCAGAAAAACCTATAATTTCAAGGAAAAGCAGTTAAAATATACTTTCATAAGCTTACAACTAATTACATGGCCCCATAATTCTCAAGTTGCCTAGAAAAAATGGACATAATTTGGACTTCAGTATTAATGTCTAACATTATGCATTATTTTCTTGATTACACCTTCAGGGCTATTTAAGTGAACACCACATTATTTCCTTTGACAAATGCTTCATGTATTTATTTGGCAAATATTAGAGAAGTTGCAAATACATTAGCATTGTACGTTGAATATTCAGAGATAAAGAAGATGTTGTTCCTAATTTTATGTTCCCATTGGGCTGGGGTTTAGCTCAGTTGGTAGAGTGTTGCTCTGTACTCTCTGAGGCCCTGGGTTTTATCCCCAGCACCAAAAAATGGGGGAAGGGCCTGGCATCCCACTCCTAAAACAATCAGTCATTGAAAATCCTATGAGCATCACTATGAGTTGGATCTGACTTGACAGCTCCTAATAACAAAGCAACAAACAACAACAGTGCCCAACTTTCCTAAAAATATAATATAGACATAATTTAAATTTCAGTATCCACTTCCAACATTATGTATATTTTCTCCTTTCTCTCTTTCTTTCTCTCTCTCTCTTTCTTCTCTCTGTGTCTGTGTCTGTGTCTCTGTCTCTGTCTCTGCTGGGGATTGAACACAGGGCCTTATACACACTAAGCAAATACTCTACCACTGAGCAGACATCCTCAACTCCTACATTTTCTTCATTACCTCACTGAGTGAAAACCAAAGATGATCAGCATATACACAGTTACAATATAACCCATTTGTAAATGCTTCTCAAGCATTCACAAAGTAGGGAGAGACTAAAATAGGTGGATGAGGCAGTGGTTAGAATTCAAAGCAGAAATGACATCAACAGGCTGCTGGGGTCTGAATGTCAAAGTTGCAAACTTTGTAGGGTACATGGGGAGTTTCCCCAATGGTTAAGCTTCTCAGGATCCTGGTTCCCTCGTGATTTAACCTCAGCTCTGGACTGAGAGGATCAAATCTTTTAAAGGTTCCCCTCTTCAAAGACATTTATTAAGGATTGACTTAGAGCTACTGAGAGGGGTTCTCTTCAGCTCACTGCCAGGCTGGGGACTGCATAGACAAACAGCTGCCTCATCTCCAAAGATTCGCCCTCCTCAGCACTTCCCAAACCCCACCAATCACTCAGGGACCTCAGCCAAGGTCACTGCAATGGCGGCTAGAAGTCCAATCTCTGTCTCACAAGCGTGAGCCCTCTGAGGCTCAGAAAAGTTACAAGACTTATTTGACATTTCCACAAGCAAAGGTGTCACTTGATCCAGATCTACCTAGTGTTCTGTTTCTTTTTGACAACAGCCTATGACTGAGGATGTGATTTCATTAAGTAAACAAACTTTTAGCATATATGGAGACCATCTAAAGAGCTCCTTTAATAGAAAAATGATCCAAAGAAGGAAAATCTCCACTGTGCCATACAAAAATACAGAATTATGTATTTTTCATTGTCTTCATGTTTGGCATCTTAGTAAAATAAAAGATTCATAAGTGAGCAGTTAAAGTTCAAGGGTCCTTGCTGAGCTTGACATTCTCTAACAGAACCTTGGACTTCTCTGTCCAGAAGAGCATCTGTTTCCTCATTGTAAAGGTGGAGGAAAAAAATATCTTTGTTTTATAAGACCTGGGGAAGTATAGATCCTTAATAAAAGGCATTCTCCTTTTTGACTAAGTCCTTCACACTCAAAACATACACACACACACACACACACACACACACACACACACAGAGAGAGAGAGAGAGAGAGAGAGAGAGAGAGAGAGAGAGAGAGAGAGACAGAACACAACTTGAAAATCATACTCCAAAGCTTTATTATTTTGCAGACCCCACTTCCTCTACTTCTATTCCAATCTTAGGCTTGAAACTTTGTCTGCCAGGAGAGATGCATAGCAGAGCACCAGATGGGCATTCACAACGAGCTTGGACAGGTAGGTGCTCTGTATGGCAACTTGAGGCAAATTCAAACTGCATCATTCACTCACTGGCAGCAGCAATGAAGGTATTTTTATGCATCTTATTTTCTGGTCCCAGATACCATTTCAATAATTCAAACAGAACCTAGCAATTACTCTTAAGGACCAGCAGATAGGAAACTTTATTTCCAGAGTAAATTGTATTTGGATTTTCAATAGGTAGTGTAGATTTGTATAGGTATAAACACTGACTTAAGAAACGAGCTGGTAATATGAAAACTTTTCTCTGAACATGTTGATGTTGAAATCATTCCCACTGTTTTATTAAAGGATGCATGTATATATACTTATTAATTGTATATGGCGAAGCAGCTGCTGTCAGTTCTACTGGGATGCCTTTCAAATGATTTCTGTCTTCATTTCTGAACAGTGAGGACCAATATCCAGGTAGGGAAGGCAATTTTGGAGACTGACACCTTGCTCCTTCAGAAATGTCTGCGTTCCTCGGTGCCTGTCATTCAGAGCAGCCCTAAGATTAGCTGTCTGTGGTCTGTCTCATCCTGTAGCACTTCCATTTACAAATATTTGATGATAAATAATTGTACATGCCAAAAGATCCCTTGAAAACCCGTCACAAGAATGACGCAAGGTATATGGAAATATGATTCTGTGGCATCAGGAAATAGGAAAAAATAACTACAGCTAGCATCACCCTCCCTGGTCCTATACTCTGCATTATAATAAGATGTGCACTTGTGAAAGGGGAACAGTTTCTGCTTTCAAGGAGGCATCAAATGTCTCAGAAGTAAAGCGCAGTGTTTTTTAGTTCACTGTTCAAAATTCCCATATAAGGAAACTCATTGAAGAAGGGAGACTTCTGGTGAACTCCTGGTGACTTGTAGGAGATAGGAAGTTTTAAGACAGCCATATAGATGCACTTTTTCCAGATATGTAACTCTGCTGAAATATTTGCTGCTCTATGCGATGTTCTTAGCTTGTTGTCCATTAAATAGATCAACTTCCCTGGGTCTAGTATTCTCAAAGGATGCCGTAAAAATTTAAATACAGGTCGTAGAGTCAGAAGGCATGACTTGGGGTCCTGATTCAGTTACTTAACTGTTTTGTAAAAGCACCCCATCTTCTTACCTTTGGGGACTGCTAAGAAAAAGATCTGATAATATGAGGTGACATTAATCATAATGTAAGTACAAACCATCAGAGGAAACATGAGGAATTATTTTTGTTTTAGTCCTTTTATCCACAGATAGAAATGTTTTTCTCCTACTCTAGATTTCTTCTTCATTTATGTGCCCAAATTAATAAACATATAACCAACATGAAGATTGCTATTGGTATAAATCATGTGGCATCCACACAATATTTATTAATTTTCACCAGACTCTTATATTGACTTAGATTTGCTTTCCCCCTTATCCCCACCTCAATTCTTCATAGATGCTCATAAATACTAAGCGTGTGGGCCTGGGAGGATGCGCTCCACAGTACCAACAGGAGCAGCTGCAGCAGGCTGCATAATGGATCTGGAAAATTAAAGTGGCTCTAAGCTTACTTTCTTTCACTGAATTTTTTATTCACTATTATCTGGAGGGCTCATCCTCTTTGACGTGGTTGGATTATTTACAAGAAAAAATGGTTGCATGCTAATTTCATAACAGAAAAAGGATAATTAAGGGTACATCGATAAGGATTTATTCAAAGTTATTTTTTGTGAATCTCTTCTGTCTTGATGCAATGCACAAATATATGAAGTTTTCAAATTTAATTGAACACCTCACCACAGTAGGTTCTTAAAGGAAACATAAGATGTTTGAGCAGCTTATCTTGAAGTTTCTGTGCTGATTATAGGCAACTGGAATCGTCTACAAATGGTTTGCCCTCTCCATACAAGGAATATTATGAGAGGTAAGCTATGGACCTGCTCCAGAGGGGAATTCCTATGTGTGCTATTAAAAAGACACAGTAGCTGCTGTGACTAGTATTTGCTTCTTTTGGGAACGTGTGAAATCAAAGCTAAATTCTCCCATTAGGGGACCAGGCCATCTCTGGTGTCACTGTGGCCTCATTGAAACTAAAAGCAACACCTCCAACTGGTCAACTAGTAGGCTGATCTTGTCATTGCCTTTCATCATATTTGAGTTTGTAGATAGAGTCCCTATGCTTTCAGAATGGCATAAACATTAAATCCTTATTCTGGAATATAAATCCTGAGAAACCATGTCATGTTTTCCTTGGTTTCAATTATGTTTATTCAAAATCATCCTCCAAGTGTCTAAAGCACATGAAGAATATAGCATGGGCACAGTAATGTAAATTGTGTTTCAGTATTTATTCACTCACTCAACAAACAATCTATCATCTCTTTATTCCAAACTATGGTTACCATATTGGGAAAATATTAGAGTGCTCCCATCTCTGTTTAGAAAACACTGGCTAAAGGAACAAATATAATACATTTTTAGTGGCACCATAAACAGTTGAATCTTAACTATGTAGACGAGTTTAGGGGCAAAATGGGGATTTTATATTGAAGCATGACTCAGGTCAAAGCATTGAGCAAGTTTCTGTTAGTTTCAAGTTTCTTAAAAAATATCTAATCTCATCCAATGGCAGAGTGGTCCTTGAAAGAGTAAATTGGAATAAAGGAAGATGAGCCATGGGGAGTATGGTAGGAAGAAAAGGATGTGTATAAACAAGCTCTTATAAAGGTGAGATTAGCATCCACAAGTATTGGAAAGATATGTTGGGTTGAAGATGTAATATTTAAAACACTGCACACAGGAAAAATGATATATGAGAGAAAATAGTAGAAAGTAAAAAAATGTCAATACATAATTATAGCTGTGAGGAAAAGATTGGCAATATGCCTATGTTTACATGATTTAGTCCTAAAATTCATACTAAGATGAAAGCGTGAAAAATCTTAACAAAGCGGATGTTAAACATAGAGAAAACACAGGCCAGTATTAATCATTAATGCTTTGGTATGGGTTAGGTGATTAGTTTTGTTCCCAGCAGTTGGAGCTTGACAAAAATGGTGGTGCCTAATGTGAGCTGGAGAGGACCAGGAGCAAAGCATGGTGCACCAGCTGTTCACCTCTGGGGCCCAGCCAGTGGGGGACTTGGGGCTGGATCTTGGAGGCCAAGGTTGCTCAATTAGCTGAGGGATTGATGAGGGGAAGGAAGTCCCCAGGTCTGCTTTTTTTCAGGACTAATCCATGGGGATATCATTTACGGGTCTCTGTGTGGGAGGGTTCTCTCAGGGAATGTACAGGGGAAACCTACAGACCTTTGCCATTCTAAGTTACTCTTTAAACAACCATCATTCATTTTCCTTATGAAGGATAAGATAACCTTATTTTTCTCTACTTTAGACACTTAAGTTCCAATTTTAATAACGATATGCTATCCTTAAAGAGATGTGGAGATACATATGTTCCAAATGTGATGATTTTTAGACTTGAAGAATGTAATATTTACTTTTCTCCTCCCTTGTCCGGGATTTAGCTCAGTTGGTAGAGCGCTGCGCTGCAGTCTCTGAGGTCCCGAGTTCGATTCCCAGCACTGCAAAAATGGGAGAAGGACCTGGCAATCCACTCCCAATGCAATCCCGAAACAGTCAGCCATTGAAAATCCTATGAGGGTCGCTATGAGTCGGATACCGACTGGATGGCACCTAACAACAACAACAACTTCCCTTGTAAATTCACAAGAGTACTGCAAACAAATTTATATCTGGGTTGGATATACTATCCGCTATCATACAGTAACAACATAAGCATAGATACTTATGAGCAATACAGAATTACTTTTAACCTGAGAAGCTTAAAAAGAGAAGGAATCAAATAATTGCAGAAAATGCCGTCTTCTTCAAATATGATCTTTCAAAAGAAAGGATAAGAGATATTGAAAAACTAAAAGGAAATATTATAAGAATCAATGAGGAAATAGGAAACTCAACAGGTATAAAGATTAGAAACATCATTAGAAAAGACATACTTTAAAAAAAGGAGAGAAAGATGCTAAAGAAGATGGAAAAATCAAGAAAAAAGGTTAAAATCCTATTGCTTAGATGATAATGCTGAAAGGAAAAGATGGTAATTAAGTAGATCTTGGAATCAAAGAACTTTTACAAACTTTTAAGTATCCTATTTCATCATCTTTTGAATTTAAGGTAGAAATATTTATTTTTGGTAAGCAATAATTTGAAATAACATCCTTGAAGGTATTTCTCCAAATGATCACCCCTTTTTTTCTTCAGTACTAGGGTTTGACCTCAGGGCCTCACACATGCCAGGCAAATGTTCTATCACTAAGTTGCACCCTGGCACCTTTTTTATTTTTTTATTTTGAGATAGGGTATTACTAAGTTGTGAAGGCTGCCTCTGACCTTGAACCTGTAATCCTCCAGCCTCAGCCTCCCAAGTCTCTGAGACCACGGCTGTGTGCCACAGCACCTGGCTTCTTTCCCCTTTGTGTAGCATGGTTCAGTACCTCAGCAGCCAAGTAAACAGTGAGGGCATCAAAGACTGTAGCTGTCTTTCTTCAAAAGAGTTATGGCCTCACTGCACACCTATATAGCTGCCACTAGGAACATAACTTACCTTGGTGACAAATTCCTCCTGGAAAAGAGGCTGGGGCTTAAATAAACTGTGGAGGCTTTGCAGTTTCTTTTCCAGTCCCTCAACACTCGTTGTAGTCATCTAGGACCTTTCTGCTTTCTCCCCTTTTCCCCTTCACAAGGCAAGGAAGGAACCAGCCATTTGCCTATGGTTGTAACCTATTCATAATCATAAAAACCACCCAGTTCCCTGTGCTCAAAAACTGGCAGCATCTTCATGTTGGAATGGCCTTTTGAGATCAACTGCTCAAAATCATCTCCCAAACAGGGTATTTCTGCATATTCTGGAGTGATGTCTGAAACATTTCTAGCACATTTCATCACATTTTAACCACTTTTACTGGGGAATACTTCCAGGGATAACAACTCGAATTGTTCTTATGTTGAGTCGACACTTACTCTCCTGAAGGTTTTGGGCACCGAAGTTGTTTTTGCACATGGAAAAGTACAAAATAAATCTATTCCCTCATCTTTATTTTGGCCCTTCAAAATTCTGAAAATAGCCCCATGTTCCCCTAAGCTTTTACTTCCCAATTTCCTATAGCCATTCACCATTCCTTCAACATTGCCTCTACTCACCAGTCAATAACTTCTTAAATATACAATGTGGGAATGGGCAATGTTTAACACCATGTGTATGTTACCGCTAATAGTGCCAAATCTAGGACAGTTGAGGTCTCTTTGATTTGGATGCTTTTCTTCTATTGATTTGGCCTTGGTTCATAATAGCTTTTCGAGTGATGGTGTCATGCTGTTATCTTAGTACCTTTCAAACATATCCAGGAAGCAGGGCTCTGAGAATTCGCGGGACCCTATAGAATACAGTAGAATTCTGAGTAGCATTCATTCCATCCTTTGAGCCAGGATCAATTGCATTAGTAGAAAATATGCCTATATTAAATGTGGCTATCCTTCCACACCTCTAAAGAACAGAATTATTTATAGAGAATTATGGTTCAGAGTTTTTCTAATGTATTGTTTCCTTTTTTTCTTTCTTATCTCTTTATAGAGCTAAGGAAAATTTATTGGCAAAACCACATAAAATTGTGGAAAAAAATCAATTAAACACCTCTATAAGATATTGCAGCAAGATTACTGCCATTAATTTTAATGGCAAAACTCCTAGTATAGCCTTTGGATGAACACAGCTCTATGAGAACAAGGTTTGTAAACCCCTAATTTATGCTGATCATGGATTGCACAGGGTGGTTCAGGAGTGTGCATAGGAGAGAAAACACTGAACTCAAAGCTAGGTATTGAGTTTAAACTTGCTATAGACTGACATTGTGTGTTCTGGGAAGTTACTTCTGTAGCTTCAGTTTCCTTCTCTGTTAAGGAAAACCTTCACTCAGTTAGATGATTTTTAAATATAATTCTACATTAGACTGTTCCATGTGCTATCCTCCCACATATCAGTTTGCCATACTGTGGGGGTTTGCGTGTCACTATGAGGCTGAAAGCTATGCCACTGGTATCTCAGATATCAGCAGGATCACCCATGGTGGACATGTTTCAGCTGAGCTTCCAGACTAAGAAAGACTAGGGAGGAAGACCTGGCAACCCATTCCTGAAACAACTAACCATTGAAAACCCTATGAACAGCAGAGAAATACTGTCAGATATTGTGCCGGAAAATGAGCCCTGCAGGTTATAAGGCACTCAAAAGACGACTGGCGAAGAGTTGCCTCCTCAAAGTAGAGTCTACCTTGATGACAGAAATGGAGTAAAGCCCCAGGGACCTCCATTTGCTGATGTAGCATGACTCAAAATGAGGAGAAACAACTGTAAACATCCATTAATAATTGGAACATGGAATGTACATAATAGGAATCTAGGAAAATTAGAAATCATTAAAAGAGAAATGGAACTCATAAACATTAATATTCTAGGTGTCAGTGAGCTAAAATGGACCAGCATGGGCCATTTTGAGTCTGATAATCATATGGTCTACTATGCTAGGAATGACAAACTAAAGAGAAATGGGGTTGCATTCATCATCAAAAAAGACATCTCAACATCTGTCCTGAAATGCAATGCTGTCAGTGATAGAATAATATCCATATGTGTACAAGGAAGGCCAGTTAATATGACTATTACTGAAATTTATGTGCTCACCACTAGGGCCACAAATGAAGATAGGGAAGATTTCTACCAGCTTCTTCAATCTGAAATAGATCAACCATGCAATCAGGATGTACTGATAATTACTGATGAGTGGAATGCAAAAGTTGTAAACAAAGAAGGTTCAGTAGTGGGAAAATATGGTCTTGGTGACAGAAACGATCCTGGTGATTGCATAATGGAATTTTCTCAGACCGATGACCTTTTCATAGCAAAGACATTTTTTTACCAACATAGATGGCAACTATACAACACATAGACTTCACCAGATGGAACATAAAGGAACCAAACTGAGTACATTTGTTGAAAAAAACATTGGAAAAGCTCCATATCACATGTCAGAACAACACCAGGTGCTAATTGTGGATCAGACCATCAGCTGCTCATATGCAAATTCAAACTGAAACTGAAGAAAATTAGAAGAAGTGTATGAAAGCCAAGGTATGACCTTGAGTATATCCCACCTGAGTTCAGAGACTACCTCAAGAACAGGTTTAA
Organism: Pedetes capensis; assembly: GCA_007922755.1. Classification (NCBI taxonomy): domain Eukaryota; kingdom Metazoa; phylum Chordata; class Mammalia; order Rodentia; family Pedetidae; genus Pedetes; species Pedetes capensis. The sequence goes on from VMDO01002858.1 coordinate 19,266, forward strand.
TGCATTAGACATAAATGATAAAAGACCAGACAATTTGTGGCATAACATCAAAGATTTCATTCAAGGAGAAAAAGAAATGTTATTAAAAAGACAGGAATAAAAGAAAAGACCAAATTACATGTCAAAAGGACTCTGAAACTTGCCCTTGAACATTGAGCAGCTAAAGTTAAGAGGAAGACAGGATAAAATTAAGGAACTAAACAAAAGATTTCATAAGGCAGTTGAAGAAGATAAAATCAAATATTTTAATGACATGTGCAAAGAGCTGGAGACAGAAACCCAATGGGAAGAACATGCTCTTTTTCTCAAGTTTAAGGAATTGAAGAAATGGCACCTAACAACACCAACAGGTGCAATAAGAAGATACTACAGGATAGGTGGGTTTAACAACAGAAATTTAGTTTTTATAATTGTGGAGGCAAAGTTCAAGGTCAAGGTGCTGGCTGCTTTGGTTCCTAGCAAGGGCACCCTTATGATTTGTAGATGGTATCTTCTTGCTGTGTCTCCATGTAGCACAGAGTGTGTGGGATCTTTGGTTTCTCTTATAAGGATATTAATCCTACCCATCAGATACTGTCCTAGGTTTTAGGAAATCATTAATAAATAAAAATAGCCAAAATCCATTTCCTCTTGGAGCTTACATTCCATTGGAGAGGCAAAATATATAGGAGTAAAATATATACCATGCTGTTTTTGGTGTTGTTAGCTGCGGTTGAATCAGTATTCGACTCATAGTGACTCTATATGCAACAGAGGAAAGACTATTGTGCTTCTCTGGTGTTCATAGGGTTTTCAATGGCTGATAGTTTTTTTTTCGGTGGGGGAATGGGTTGCTAAGTCCTTCTCCCAAGCCTACAGCACGTGATATTCCCAGGCGGTTTCCCATCCAAGTACTAACCAGGTTCGACCCTGCTTAGCTTACCAGATCTGATGGCATTGGATATCACAGTGGTACAGCTGCAGGCTTTAGCTGCCTACTAATTGCTAAACAGCTCCCAGGGGCACCAGATCTTATGCTCATCTTGGCAATGGATGTAGGGAGGAGGGGATTTGTACATACTTAGGATCTAGCTCTCCCCTCAAAATGGTGAAAATTTGGCAGGGCTTGGGTACAATCAGACAAATAGAATGTGGTCAGAAATTAAAACATTTTAGGGGAATTGCTGGTTGACTTGCATGACCTCAGGTCAAGAGGAATGTGGGCATGACACTGGGGAGTGGCTGTGTCACATGCAAAAGTTCTGAATGATGTGCAAAGGACTGGCTCTATTCTGTGGGCACAGTGAGAAGCCTTAGAGATTTCAGCTTGTGGAATGGCATGGCTCCTTCTGTGAGCCTCCAGAGACAATGCAAGGGACAGTGTGGAAGGCTAGTGGCCAGGTAGGTACTGTCACTTCTGTCCACTTGAGAGGTAGGTGACAAGGGAAAGAAAGAAGGAAATAGTGTTGGAGACATACGAGAGTCAAGGTGCCAGAGTCACCTGTGGCCTGAGGTATGAGGAATTAGATTAAGGCAGGAGTCACTGCAGATGCAGTAATTGTGCAGCTGTGCAGCTCTGTAAACTGAGAGAGGAATAAAGGAAAACAAACAAAAATAGCATTTTCATCTTATTTTGAGGAAAAATCACAAATGGGCTGGGACCTCCATGTCACAGCCCATGTGAGGTGGACTGGGGTTTAGCTCAGTTGGTAGAGTGCTGCTCTGCACTCTCTGAGGACCCGAGCTGGATCCCCAAGCACTGCAAAAATGGGAAAAGGACATGGCAATCTACTCCCGAAGCAATCCCAAAACAATCAGCCAGTGAAAGCCCTGTGAGTGTCACTATGAGTTGAACCTGACTCAATGACACCTAACAACAATCAAGAGGTCATAATTCTCTTCTGATTCCAAAATCCCAAGGTCATTTGTACTGTCATAAATTGCTGGTAGCAGTAAAAGTGTTACAACATATTTTGAAAGCATAAAGCCAGTTATCTTACTCCTGAGAATTTATCTAAAAATATTGCTGTATCATTTTTGGGTTCCATCCAAGAAGTCTCCATTGAAAACTTTTTGTCACTCTGAAAACGTGAATCTACAATGCCTTTTGATGGAGAAATAATAGATTAATTAGATTACATTCTGAACAAATTGTAATTGGCAAATTAGAAATATCATATATGACTGTATTTCAACATGGAAAACTATTGATAGAATTTTTAGAGAATATAGGAAATCATAAAATATATCTAAGTCATGAATTTTTGCCAATGCTAAAGATTCTAATACTAAAGATTAGAAAAGAAGTTAGGGACATGGCAAAAGGAATAAGGTGACATTTGGCCTAAAGTTGGGGCCAGAAAATCTCAAATTTCCCCTAAAATACCTTTAAAGACAGAAAGAAAAACTGAAAAAGGAGAAATGGCTCCCTGTTTAAGGTCAGAATGTGAACAAAATCTTCATGTGCTGTGCTGGGTTCTCCATGTGGGCTGCCAGTCAGAAACAAAGAAAACCCACTGGCTTAACAAAACAGATCCTCTGTTCTTTTACCCCCCCCATGCCACCCCAGATTCAACCACAAAGGCTCACTCATCCCTCTATGGATGACAGCTTTGTCAGAGTTTAATATTGCTAAGATCTTTAATTCTGTGTCTTTTATTTCCATCTTATTTATGGCATATTTTCACATGCAGAAGTTTTAAATTTTCTGCATAATTTCTTTTCTTTTGCATATAAAAATGTTCTCATCTGAGGTTGTTAAGGGTTATTAAGGAATTTTCCCATATTATCCTCTGAAGGCATTATAGGGTCATTTTTCTACACTTAGTTCTATGATCATCAAGGAATTGCTTTTTCTGTCTGATACGAAGCAGCAGTCTGAGTTTTTTCATAGATATACCTAATAATCCCAGCCTCATTCATTAAAAACAGCATTTGTACTAAACGTCTCTCGCTTACCACCTTGGTCCTAAATCTAGCATACATAAATACCTACATTGATCTTTGAGTTCCCTATTCTCTTGTGTTGATTTGTTAGGACAATTCCTTCCATGCTCATGTTCTTTCAGAAAGTTTTGACTCTTCTTGGCACTTTGCTTTTCCATATACACCTTAGAATCATTTTATGTAATTTCACCAAAGAAAAGCCCTTTGGAATTTAGATTGCTATTTCATTTAACTTATAGATCAATTTTGGAAGAGTAACATGACTAAAACAGTCTTCCAATCCATGAACATGCTGAATCTCTCCATTTATTTAGATCTTCTTTTATATTGTTCATTAAGTTTTACATTTTTTCTCAAGAGAACACTTCTATTATGTTGTGCATAATTACTTGGTATTTCTGATACTATTGTAGGAATTAAAAAATATTTTTATCATTGTCTGCTTGCTCCTTTTATTAATTGTCTTTTTTAATCTGTTATGCAGTTGCAAATCAAAGAATTTGGAAAATGTAGAAAGCTATGAAGGAAAAATATAAACAGTGCCAGGTATACTCCTTATCACTCTGAACCATGTTTTAATTCTTTAATGATATTTCTAGTGTCTTTGAAACCCTTGTTTGTCTTATCCACTGCCCTCTTATGCAGCTAGGACGTAGAGGGTGTGACCTATGTTGCTCTGTTGCAACTTATAAAAAATCTATTTGCCATAGAGATGGCTGAAACCATTTTAGAAGCAATGTATACTGCAAATTATACACTGTCATAGACCACTTGTGAACACCCTGTGGTCCAAGCAAAAATGGAGGTAGTTTGTTGTTGTTAGGTGCCACTGAGTCGAGTCTCACTCATAGCAACCCTATGTACAACAGAACAAAACAGTCCCTTACAATGCACCATGTCTGGCACTATTGTCAATGCTTCTCTGCTACAGATAGGGTTTTCAGTGGTGGATTGTTTCAGGAGTGGATTGCCAGGTTGTTCTCCTTAGCCTGTATCACCTGGTATTCCCAGGCTGTCTCCCATCCAAGGACTAACCAGTCTAACCTTGCTTGACTTCCGAGATCAGGTGGGATTGGATGCCAGGATGGTATGGCTGTAGACAGTAGAGTTAGTAAGAGGGTTCATTTTGATGTGGTAGAACCATTTTAGGTGGATATGAACCAGGAATTGAGCTAGGAAATCATGCCCATAAACTTGACTTCAATGAAGATTTGACTCAGGTCCCAAAGAACAGGTGGATATAATTTTTTCCACATACAGGCTGAAGGTAAATAAGTCTTTAAAGATTTCTCATTAAAGAAAAATAAACAGAAAAAAGCCATACAAGGTCAAAATATTAAGCACCAACAGTTCTTGAATGTATGCTAAGTCATTTATATGTACCAGCTCATTTAATCTCATAACGCTAGAAATTAACTCTGACCACTAATCTCTGGGCTGGGATTTGGCTCAGTTGGTAGAGCACTGCACTGCAGTCTCTGAGGTCCCGAGTTCAATTCCCAGTACCGCAAAAGTGGGAGAAGGACCTGGCAACCCACTCCCAAGGCAATCCCGAAACAGTCAGCCATTGAAAACCCTATGAGGGTCGCTATGAGTCCGATACCGACTCGATGGCACCTAACAACAACAACAAACTAATCTCTAATTTGCTGCTGGGGAAAGCAGGCCAAAGAGATATTTTGAGTAATGGGCCAAAATCACATGGGCCAGAAATGGCAGAGTTGGAATTTGAAGCAGAAGCTGAGTCTAGCCTAAGCTCTGAACCTTTATCTTCTCATGCTACTTCACGCAAAGCAAAATATGTTGCAGAATAAAGGAAAGTGAACTTCAGTGTGAAGGGGCTGCTTCTTAAAGAGATGGAGAGGAACCAGAGGATGGTAGGGCAGGCCTCAGGAAACAGAAGCAGAGTCATAAAGCAAGAGCAAAGGATGAGATGGAAAACTGAGAAAGAGGGCTGGGAGATGCATGAGAAAAACAAGGGTTGCAGAGAAACTAAAATGTCATCCCAGAATGAAAACATACATTTGAGGCAATGTTTGTTGCAGAACTGGGAGTTTATGTATAACTTTTCATATTTCCAAAATTATCTATAACCTATACATTGTTGTCATTGTTTTTAGGTGCTGATGAGTCTCCTCTGACTCATAGCGACCCTCCTAGGGTTTTCAATGGCTAATTGTTTTGGGATCTCTTTGGGAGTGGGCTGCCATGTCCTTCTCCCATTTTTGCGATAATGACTACCAAACCTGGGTTCTCAGAGTGTGCAGAGCAGCACTCTACCAACTGAGCTAAATCCCAGCCTATAACATTTACATAGTACTATTATAACAAGAAACCATTAAAATATTAAACATTTTCCATATCCTTTCTACTTTCCTGAATACATGCTAAGGGAGTGATTCAAAGACTAATTTATATGGATATAAACAGTTTATTGCCAAAAATGGAAAATAGGAGAATTCTAAATATCAAAAAATAGAGGAATGTTGATATACACTGTGGTCTATGTTTATGACAAAGTGTTTTATTTATATCAAAACATATATTCTCATGAAACATTTACTGGCACCAGGAAGTTATTACCATAATGTTAAGTGAAAGTGTAGGATAAAAACCTACCTTTCCTGTGAGTATAGTATGTTACCGTGTGCGAGAGCTGGGCACATGCATGGTGGGCATGCATACCTTGGAGTTCAATAATTTTTTCCTTTTTTCAAGTTTTTTTACACATATGCTATACATTCAAGTCTTTACAAATCATTTGAAAGGGGATAATAAATTAGTTGTTAGGCTAGGAAGACTGTCTTTTATTTATATTATTTCTTCAAAAGCTGTCTCTCCAATAACATGTAGGTTTTTAAGCATTTTCTCTCATTCTTGTGATCTCTATAGTTTTATATCTACATCTGAGCTGTAAGAATTATTTTGAAATCATTTTCTTTCTAGTTATATCTTCCTGAAACAACAGGGTGCTGCTCCACTATTGTTTTTCTTCCCATATGACTGCTGCATTGAAATTTCCGGTTTTGTCTGTTCCTTTCTGAGTCCTCACATGTCAACACAAAGCCACTGGCACTGGTTTGGCTCATTTCCCACTGAAGCTATTTCTTCTCATCACCCCAAGGGACTCCTCATTGTTCACGGGTGCCAGACCTCTGGTGACATCATCCCATTTGGGGATGAGGTGTCATTCCCCACTCTGCTTTGGTTTTTAAAGTCACAACCTTTTGTGAGAAACAAAAGATATATATTCCATTCTGGTCTCCCAGTCCTTCTATTTCCTGGCCAGAATTTCAGATCATTTGAGAGAGTCCAGCTGCTTCTTTTATTCTCTTTTTAAATAACCTCTTTCCACATGAATATGTGTATAGCTTGGAGTAAACTAACTTCCTTCCTTCCTTCCCTGACTTTCTTTCTTTTCTTTACTTTCTTCTTTTCTTTCTTTCTTTTCTTTTCTTTTCTTTTTTTCTTTCTTTCCTTTCCCCTTCCTCCCTCCCTCCCTCCCTCCCTCCCTTCCTTCCTTCCTTCCTTCCTTCCTTTGCTTGCTGGCTTCCTTCCTTCCTTCCTTCCTTCCTTCCTTCCTTCCTTCCTTTCCTTTCCTTTCCTTTCCTTTCCTTTCCTTTTCCTTCCCTTCCTTCCTTCCTCCCTCCCTCCCTTCCTTCCTTCCACCAAAATATCTCTTAACTACTTCATATGCCAGGAAATGAGGCACAGGCTCTGGAGCACTGAAGTGGAGTGGATCTGTTACTGCTTCCTGCAACTAAATTAGGAAGGCAGGTGTATAAGCAAGCTCAGTTATGCAAGTACTGCGTTCAAGGTTATAGAGGAAACAACACTTATGGGGGAATCTTCCTCAGGAAGAGCAGACAAGACTTCAAAGGACAGCTAATATTAGTCATATCTCAAGGAAGTTCACCATGAGGACAAATCCTTAAGGGCAGGACCTTCCAGTCAGTAAAGATAATTAGTGCAAAGATGAACAAAAATAAAAGATTGTGGTCCATTTGGGGATGTACAGAGAGGGCTCTACCATCTTAGTCTCACCTGGGTTTGAAGCGGAAGACGTGTGAAACAGTCCTTCCTCTGGCCCCCATGCCAATCCTAGTGGTGAGGTTCCTGCCAAGCACACTCTCTGCTCACTTAACCCCAGGCTTGAATCAGTCTTGGTCACTATACCCTTGCATGGCAACCACAGTTGACCTTGTCCTCCAAGTCTCATTCCTGTTCATGTCATGCGCTCCTTCAGCTCACAGGCTTAACTGCCATTTCTGTCAATCTATTGCTTTTAATGAGTCAAGCTCAAGAAAGTGACTCTTTCCTTAACCTCATTCCATGATTGGTACGTCAGTAACTTCTGCCAAACACAAGTTTCTGCTTTCTTCTTGTTAGTATCTTGTTGTTGTTGTTGTTGTTAGGTGCCATCGAGTTGATATCCGACTCATAGCGACCCTCATAGGGTTTTCAATGGCAGACTGTTTCAGGATTGCCTTGGGAGTGGATTGCCAGGTCCTTCTCCCATTTTGTGGTGCTGGGAATCGAACTCAGGACCTCAGAGACTGCAGAGCTTCGCTCTAACAACTGAGCTAAATCCCAGCCCTAGTATCTTGTAGCAAAAATTAAATGACTTTCCTGAACCCAGGCCAGTGGAAAGGGCCTTTGTCTCTGTGAACAGAGCTCTGAGGAAAAAGATATACTTACCTGGACCTACAGTATTCTATCACAGATGCAAAACTCATTGGGAACTTCCAGACCTTGGGAACTACCTATCTGGAGAGCACCATTTTCTTTTCTAGGCTCATCCCCAAATCATTGTGAAGTTACTTGTCTATCCTTGTCTTTCTTTTAAAAGTAAAACTACATATATCCATGATTAACTCTCTAGAAATTTTCTAATTTTGGATAGTATCAAGACTCAGCAAATTTAAGATATCTGGTCACTTTGCCCTGAAATCTATCTTTTGACCTTCAACCATTGTTATAGCATCCTGAATGATCTAGAAGACTCCATACTTTTCCATTGTGTCTATTGTTTTATATCAAAGCATTTCTTAGGTAAATTTAAAAACCCTCCTAAGTCAGATTATGCAAACAAAGTTAGTGAAAGCCAGACAATGGTTTTATGGATATCTTAAGGGGCTGGGATACAAGTCATACATGGGTTCCTTCCTCTTAAAACATGATTAGTGACCATTACCAGACACTTTAACCTTTAAATCACAGACATATTCTCAACTGTTCTTTCCTTAAATAGCAAAGATGTCTCTTCCAAGCAAGTTACCCCATCAAAATTTTACCTAGTCTCATTTCAACTCCATTGTGAATAACAACCTCTCCAAATATTGGTTTTTCTTTAGATAATCAAACACTTCACTACAGTTCCTATGAAGTATGAATGCTACTCAAAATAATCAAACAGAAGAAAAATGATATTTACATTGGGTTCTTTTGAAAATGTTATTATTCCTGAGACTGTGCTGGTATTTAGGTCTCAGATAATTCAGAGACTTTCAGCTCACAGGGTGCCTTGTTCAGGAAAAGGAATGAACACTTGAACAACAAGTTAGTATGTTCCTTCTAATGTTTCTTTTAATGTCTTGTCTGATGATAGATCATCTGATTCTGTTGTACTATTTACTAATTAGCATTAATTGATTAAATCTACTAAAAGAATCATAAAAGAACTTAAACTACATATGCCAATTAAATATCTGACAGTGCAACTTTACTTTCATTTCCAAAAGTACTCATTTAAGAAATTTAAGGAAGATAAAAGATTATGATTGTCTTTCTTTTGTGAATAATTGCATTTTGATTTTGGAAATGAAATACAAATTTATTGTTCCTCTCATTAAACAAGAAAGAAAAGGAAAAGAATTCTTTGAGGTGGCATTCTACAAGCATCTTTTCCAATGATGACCTATACTATAGTCTAGCAAAACCTGCTAATTCTGAGTATCAGCATTTCTAACATTACTTTTTCAGTTCCCAATATTTTTGTAGCTCATACTGAAAAAAAAATAACTACAATAAGCCACTGACTCTGGTTTATAGTAGTAATTGCACCTTCAAAAGGTATCATTAATGCCATTAAAATTGAGTTTCCTGGAGCCACAATAATTTTCTTTGACACCCCAGGCCATTAATGATCTAATCAGTCAGCAACTGCTTATTTTGGCCTATTCTAAAATGGTCACAAATTAATCATCCTTAAAGAGATGTTATTTTAAAGACAATGGGGCAATAAAAAAAAACTAAATACACATTTTAATGGCAAATCTTCAGAAAATTATAGAAAACAAGAAATATATTTCTATTTTTCTCATTTGCCTTTCAATCCATCAGTGTATATATATTAAGCCCAATTATATGCCTACCACTAAGATAGTATTCAAAGAATTTTACATGTATGATTTGAAAAGGTTATGATTTAATAGTCTGGCTTCAAATGATGCATTTCAGTCAGATTTATTCAGTCATACAATTCTGCCCAATGTACTAATTTCCATTTCAGGATATGATCTATTTTCCATCTTACCTAGTTTCTTTGAGTTCAGCATGTCAAATTAGCAGAACATATTTGTAACTTTCAGGAGGAATTTTTTTTGTTACCATGTAGGGGAGATTGCCATGAAGAACAGCATCATTTTTCTTATTGGCATGGTTCCGGTTTTCCTACTGTTTGGGAGTGGGTAGTAAGCTCCCTGGGACTAGGTGACAGGCTCCGGATGTTCCATTCTGTCTACAGTCTGATCACTTCACTTCAGTTTACAGGCTCTTCATAGATAAAATTTCATCTTTCTCTTTCTCTCATTTCCTATCTTGAAAGTTTATTAAAAATTCTTGTGACAAATGATATAATTATGTCAGTGGCTCATTTTTCCTGTAAGAAATCCTTTGTTTCCCTGAAAACTATACTAACTATTTCATGCATGAAGACACTTCACCTCTCACATGGGGCCACTCTTCATTTCAGGATATGGAAAATGCTATGAAATCAGCTTCATCTCTCAATTTCTGGGGGAAACCAGTCTGGAGGATTAAATGGCATAATGCTTGTACAATATTGTATTTGTCTGTGTCCTGTCACTGTGACAAAATACCTGAGACAATCAAGTTACAAGGAGGAAAGGTTTATCTTGCATCATAGGTTCAGAGGTTTTAATCCATGCTGTTGGCCCTGTTGCCTTTGGGCCTGGAATGAAGCAGTCACCATAGCTACAGCACGTGGCAAAGTAAGTTGCTTACCTCATGGCCACCAGGAAGCAAAAGAGAGAAAGAAAATGAGTGCCAGCATCCTTTATGTGTGTCCTTGAAAGGCACACCCCAAAGGACCTAACTTCCTTCCACTAAGCCCCACCTCCTAAGGGTTCTGCTGCCTCCCAATAGGCCACTGGATGGTAATCAATCCTTCAGCAAATGAGCCTTTGGGAGACGTTCAGTATCAAACCACAGCAAACATGGAAGGGCCTTAGAAATAATAAATACTAATTATAGCATAAAAAGTGACAAAATAAAAAAAGATTTTCTCAAAAGTAAATATATTCACAAATGAGTACATAAATGAAGACAAAAGACAAGAATAAAAAGAAAGAAGTGGCCTACTTATACTTGTGGCATATTTTATTCATGTATTTCAAAATTTGCACCTGAGGAAATTATATATATTATGGTGATTTCTTTCTAATTATTCTAGAGTGGACTCAGAACTGTTAGTCACACACTAAAATGAAGAAGGTTCTCTTAGCAAAATTGCAACTCTAAGGTGTGTTATTTTTCAGGTATTGGTGTTTTTGTTAGGTGCTGTGTAGTCAGTGTCCGACTCATGGTGACCTTATGTATAAAGGAAGAAAGAGTATTGTTAGTGCTTCTCTGCCATTCATGGGGTTTTTAATGGCTAATTATTTTTTTTGCAGGGGGCTGGGGGAGTGGGTTGCCATGTCCTTCTCCTAAGCCTACAGCACCTGGTGTCCCCAGGTGGTCTCCCATCCAAGTGCTAACCAGGCCCGATCCTGCTTAGCTTCCGAGATCTGATGGGATCGGATGCCACAGGGCTATGGCTGCAGGCAGTGACCTTTCTTAGTGAATTTTAATGGCATATTACAAATATGCACCAATAGTGTATTGATCCATCAATGTTTTACTACTTTCGACCTTTTGAATTCATGTAGACATTTCTATGATCACTTTTAAGGTTAAGACAACTTTCTGATTTTGGTGCCCTTTGATCTTTCCCTAGGAAATGTGAGGAAGTCACATCATGACTTCCTAAGTGTCAATCTGGGAATCTGGGTAATGATGACAAAGATAAAACCAGGAAAGATTAGAAATGCCCAAAAAGTGAAATTAGGTATTCAGGCATGCCCCTGACTTCTAGGTTTGAAGCAAAATTAGATGTGTGGTCTAAAAGATCTGGGGAGTTTCAGGAGAAGTGATAACATGACCAATCAAAAGGACCAGTGGGGTACCTAGAGGGCCACAGGGATGCAGGACTCTGCACAGTAAGAGGCTAGGCTCTGGCAGCAGGGGTCAGGTGTCCAGTACCATCTGTAGACTGTGGTGCAGGGCAAGATGCCAGATGCCTACGGAAACGACCCATAGCAAAACAGGGTTCTGCTTCTGGAATAAATGAGTTGGAGGTTTGGGAATGAGGGAAAACATCAGAAACACAACAGCTGAGTCTAAAGTGTGAGGGAAGGTCAGAGAAAGAAGGCAGGATGCCCAGAACCACGGTGCCGACGTGCAACTGAGGGTCACCCTGGCTCCCTCCGGGCTCCTTCTGTTCTGCCTGAGACTGATTCAGCCAAGAGCTGGAATGACCTGGAATCTGTCAATAACACGAACTGCAGGACAGGATAGGGCAAGACAGACACTTGCTGACACCCTCTGTTTTGAGGCCCTATGCAGAAAGTCCTGCAAGAGAGGATGTTCTCCTAACCTAGGCATAGCTCCCCACTGCTGTTCTGTGTTGGGTACTGAAGGTGAATCTTGAAGCATCAGCTGTCTCAAAGTACTTATGCCTGAGGGACCCCCTGAAATAAGAGGGCCTTCATATGGGTTCTGTTTTGAGGGAATCTTCTGAAGCCTACTCTATTCAAGGGCTGAGGTCAGCCACATAAATATTGTTGTTAGGTGCTGTGGAGTTGGTGTCCCACTATAGCAACCCTACATATAATTGGTGAAACACTATTATTTGTGCTTCTCTGATCTTCAGAAGGCTTTCAATGGCTATTCTTTTCTGGGAGTGGGTTGCCGGGTCCTTCTCCCAAGCCTATAGCACCTACTGTTCTCATGTGGTCTTCCATCCAAGTACTAACCTGCCCTTACTCTGCTTCACTTCCGAGATCTGATGGTATCGGATGCCACATTGGTATGGCTACAGGCCATAAATTGTAAACTATTGAAATCCAATGTACTAATTCAATACTGAATTTTGAATGTCTTTTTATAAACTCAGATTCCAGTGACTGAGAGCTCCGCATATCTGCAGTTGGGAAGAGGAAACCAGGAAAGACAAAGGTGAACAGGCTTCAGGAAGAACTTGAAGGGAAATTTTTAATTTAAATCTATTGTTTAAAGATTACATTATGCGAGGGAGAAAGAAATCACAGTGGTTTCAGCATGAATTCAGAAAGTTTCGGGCATGTAGTCTAGGGGACAAGATATTTGTCATTATCTGTCTTCTCAGAGAACTTTACAATCGAAGCATTAACACTCTTATGTTAGTATTTGCAAAGCAGTTTGAGGTTTATTGATTTTCTATGATAATGGATGATTAATTTCATTCTTCAGGAATCTAGTGAAAATTAATCTCAGTCATATAGCATAATGCTAGCAGCTGGAATCCATAATGCAATCTTCTTTTGTTTGCTAGTCATCATTGTTGAATAACCTCATAAGAATATTACTGCCATAGAAAGCACAGCTCGAAGATTCTTTGGCTTATCACTGTTTGGAATTGTTTTAGTTGAATCTGGTTCCTTAGTCTCTTCTTTGTTGCTGTTAGGTACTATCGAGTTAGTACAATAGAACAAACACTTCCTGACACTGTGCCATGCCCTGCGCTGTGTCAGTGGTTCTCTGCTATTCATAGGGTTTTCAGAGGCTGATCGTTCGGGGTTGTTTTAGGACTGGGCTGCCAGGTCCTTCTCCCATTTTTGCGGTGCTGGGGATCAAACCCAGGGCCTCAGAGAGTACAGAGCAGCACTCTACCAGGTAAGCTAAACCCCAGCCCCCCAGTTTCTTCTTTAGGACTTTGTAAAGAGGTCAGGACCATGAGGACAAGAACCATGATTTTCTTGCTCCCTCCATGTCCCTAGGATCTAGGGTTATACTCTCTTCAGAGTAGGAAGTCCAACAGGAACTTGTTGAACTAACAGAAAAATGGGTGAGAATACTCATAAGTTCAGCTGGTTTAATTTCTACAGACAGGGGTGCTTGGAGATTCAACTTCAAAGGACTTTATCATCCTAAGGACCAGAGGGCTAGGAGGCATTACCTAGATGGCTGGATCCCAAACAGAAGCAGCAGTGAAAATCACCCAGAATGATTTAATCATTTATCCAAAACTCTCTACTCTACAACTTTGGCACACATGTTTCACTTTCTTCAATCTACAGTTTGTTTCCAATTAGTTTTCATAGTTGAATGATGTACCTTCTTAACCCATGGATGGCTGAAAGTATGTGAGAATATTAAGATGAACCACACACAGAAAATGCTGAGATTAGTAGATTTATCAATAATATCAAATCTGACATTTAAAGGAGAAAATCATCATTAATTTTAGGGTGGTAAAGTTTCTTTGTCTACAGCCATACCACCATGGTATCTGATCTCTTTTGATCTTGGAAGCTAAGTAGCATCAGGCCTGGCTTGTCCTTGGTTAGGCAACTTCCCGGGGAATACCAGGTGTTATAGGTTTGGGTGAAGGACCCAGTAGCCCACTCCTGAAACAATCTGCCATTGAAAACCCTAGGAATAGCAGAGAAGCACTGACATAGTGCCAGCCATTGCACAGTGTCAGGGAGTGTTTCCATCTCTCGAACATGGGATCTCTATGAATCAGACCTGACTTCATGGCACCTAATAACCACAAAACAACAACAACAACAAAGTTTCTCTAGCTCAGTGTAGGATACTTCCTTGGTTTGTTCCAAGCACTGAAATTTAAAAAAAAGAAAAGGAAAGGAAAGGAAAAAAAGCCCCTGTAATGGAGGCCTAATCTGACCAGAATAGATAGTAACACAAAGTGTCAGGTAGTGATTGTGATTTGTGTATGTACTGTGTGAATGTGCTACACATAACTTAAGAAGTCACAATATAACACCATTTGCTGTGGGCATGAGGCTTGGGAGGGAAAGGGTTTGCAGCTTGTTTTTATCCCATCATCTCTCCCATGAGGATTCCCAAGAAGAGGAGAGAGAGAGAAAGAGAGAAATGACCCAGTAAAGAATGTTGTAAACATGCTAATCAGACCTGATGGTATTTATTAGCAGAAAGATATTGAGTCTTTTCTGTGGAGCACTTTTTTTGCAGGATATATCTAATCTGTCTAGGTTGTTTATAGCAAACGAATAAGGAACTTCCTGGTTTGGAGGATATGGCCCATTAGAAAGTGTTAGGTCAGCTCCATAATTACCAAAGGACCAAAGGGAGTTATTTCATACCAAAATAGCTCCCTTGTGGATGTGATGCACTGTATTCATCACTTAAGAGACCTCAGACATTAAATCTGGACCAGGCCACATCCTTGTATAGCACAGAAAGACCCAGGGAGTTGCACTAATGATTTTGGATGTTTCTATACATCATTTTTATCTTCACCCGCACCCTTCAAATCATTAGTAGAGCTGGATTCTTTATAAGATCTCTGAATCTCACTGTCGGACTTGACAGTCTGGTTCTTTGTGTTCTTTTAGGTCTGGGAATGATTTTAAATGAGTCCTGGGCATTTTTCTGGACAACAAATGAATTTTGGGTGAAAGTACATTTAATATTTCCTCCACAGTGATAGCTTTGGGTAGTCTCTGGCCATGCAAAGAGCATTGAGCCACCAGTAATTTCCTTGTTTTATTCAGACTGTCTAAATTTTCCTATTCAAAAATATACTCAGAGGAACTGTCTTAGAGATTCAGCACACTCTGAGAAGCCAAGACATATAGGCTACAGTAACTAAGAGGATTTAAAATGGATTACTATATTTACATCGAGCATAATTTCTTTTTCAAAAATAACTTCACGTCTATTAGTAACAACCAAAAACTAATCAAAGACCAAAAGCACAATCTACTAATGGAAAGGTTTATATGTGGGAGGAGAGATTAAACTGTCCTAGGAACACTGAGTAACTGTAAATGTAAATGAAAAATGGTAATAACTTTTACTTTTTCTTCAAGGCTTCATGAATATTTTATTAGATGGAAAACAATGAATAAGGCAATAAAATACGTTATTACCTTGATACGTTGAACTCACTGGAAAATAAGAAATTCTTTCTGGAATGAAATCTAAGGGAAATAAAATACCATCATCCTTCATAATAAAACAAAGCAAATACTAATGGCTATTAGAAGAAAAATATTTAATTAACTCACTGGAAACCAAGCTCAGGGGTCCTTACCTAGTCTCTTCCCCGAATCTCAACAGTCACAGTTGAACTAGCCCCAGCCAGGATATTGGAATCTAAGCTACACCTCAGAGGAGAGAAAGGAGCAGGAATTCCTCCCATTCTTTACATGCAGGCTTTTGGAACTAATGAAAATAGAGTAACTTTATCAGTAATCTTTTAAGAGATAAATTGTCAATGAGATAAGTCAGACAGTTTTCAGATGTCCTGATTTTCCAAGAAGTAGATGTTCAGCAGATGTTAAGAGAATTGAATTTCCTCATCACATCTATATTTTACTTTTGCATCAGATTACTAATCAGATTGCTGGACCTTAAAAAATTAGGTGTTTCCTGAAGTCTCTTGCAGAATTTGGCTGTCTACGTTTGATTCATTTTTCAATTTTACTTGGTCAGATTCTAAGTGATAAAGAATGACACATATATAAATTTCTGTTTTTTATTTAATAGCTATATTTCTCTTTCCTAATTATCTTATGCCTGCAGCCATAGCCCTGTGGCATCCCGATCCCGTCAGATCTCGGAAGCTAAGCAAGGTCGGGCCTGGTTAGTACCTGGATGGGAGACCGCCTGGGAACACCAGAAGCTGTAGGATTGGGAGAAGGACCTGGCAACCCCCTCCCAAAAATCAATCTGCCATTGAATACCCTATGAACAGCAGAGGAGCACTGACAATAGTGTTTCCCCTGTTGTACAGAGGGTCGCTATGAGTTGGATACCGACTCGACGGCACCTAACAACAACAACAACAACAACAATTATCTTATGCTAATCTATCTTTCTGGAGCTAAAAGTTTGTCTTTCAGGGGAACTTTCTTATAAAGTACTAAATATATATGCCAAGAATAAGCAGCCAAAAGCCAAAGACCGTATTATATCTCTGCAGTTTGCTATGCTCTATTTCTTATAAAAATAATTGCATTTGCCACAGGTTACCATGTTGGATTTTGATTGTTTACAGTATATATGTGGCTGAACTCAGCCCTTGATCCACCAGATATACTTGTTAAAATTCAGGCTCAGATTTTTTGTATAAAGCTCTAAGGAAACAACTGTAAAACCTGAGAGCCAATTAGGAGAAAAAGAAGTGGAGAATATTTAAATTCTGTTACACTGAACGAATGAACCAAGACCATGATGCATTAATATGTGCTAATGCACACATTTGTTTCTGTTCTGTTTATATGCAGGGAGGTAAAAATTAAGGTACAAACCCCACCCGTAAGGCCTTAGATGAGCGTCCTCAGGCAGGTCATGAAACACCACACAGGAGGAGCTGCAGAGAAGGAGCACTTGCCAGTCTTCAGAACTCTCAACATCAGAATGCAAATTTCCTCCTTTTTGGACATTTGTTTCACGGAGTAACTTAATAAAATGGCTTATTCAGAAATAAGCACTCTTTAGAACAGAGTTGAATGGGGGAGAAAGGAAAAGAAAATAGACAAATAGAGTAACCTCTTAGGAAAAGTCAGGTAGGCAAGGAGTCAGGAGGGGAAGAGCAAAGAAACCATGTGGACAGCAGATGGGTGACTGACTCTCAATGCAGGTAGAATAACTACAAGTTACTTGGTGATTTTCCAGAGATGGGAGGAAGGTCTTGGGCAACCCCTTGTTTATATCCATTCTCAGATAATAAGTAAAAGGTGAGGTGACATTACTCCACAGGTCTTAAGGCTAATACACTCTGTGGTTATTCAACCAAGGGGTTTACCAACTTATTTTCATGTCACAGCTATCTGACCACTTAGGTAATCATCTTTCTTCTTGTGTAATAGAGACTTCTGTGAGTATTCTGGAACTTGAATGATCTAGCTAACTCTGATGGACCCCCTGAAGGGATGATGCGAGAGCCTTGAATCTAAAACCCACTGAACAATTTCCTTTATTTCTTGGGTGGAAGCTGGTGCCCTGGTAACTTAAGTGACCTGCCTAGAGTCCTAGAGGTCTACTGCCAGCCTGAGCTGCTCAGAGTGCTTTCATAAAGGGCAGAAATAATGCTCAATGACAACATGGCTCCAAATTACAAGGATGGGCTGCAAAGCCTCCATAGGTCACCTTAGCCTGTGCCAATATCTGACTACCCTCTTAAAACCCCAGGTACCCTCTTCTCTGTGAAATTTCCTTCCCTGGCTAAGATGGACCACACTGCACCTCATTGAGGGCCTTGATAACATTTAGATTCGCAAAGTCATTGATCACAAGCATGAGTGCCTGTACAGGTGAGTGAAGGCAGATTAAAATGGGGGGCTCAGCTTCGCTCTGAATCAGATGAGGGGGTGAATCCTGGCTCTGTCACCATCATCCTTATTGCCTGGGGCAGGTTAATGATCTGCTAGAACTTTGGCTTCATTATCAGTAAAATGAGGAGGAAATAGCTACTTAATGGGCTTGTAATGAAATGAAGGGATTTCATTTTTCTTAAAAGGAGACACATTAAAAAACAAAGAAACTAGCACATATGGGAGTTGCAACATAACTGATACCCAATAAATGTACATGGCTAGGTTCATTACCTTTCATTAGAGTGGAAGGTTTGGCTTATTCATCTGTGCTTCTATCAACATACAACACAGTACCTTGCAAGTGATTATTAAATACAAGTGGAAAATAATTGAATATGAAAAATAACTCTATAGCTTTTAAACAGCAAATCTAATAAAAAACCCCACTATCTGTATACATTATATATAGAAAATAAAACAATTTAAAGATTGGTATAAGGTTAAAATTTGAAAATCCAGTTACTTCTGGTGATATATAGGTTGCATTACAAATCACTAAGTAAAAAGATTAAAATTTTAATGAATTCGTTTGGGGACAAATGACTCCAAATTTGGAAAGAAATGAAATTAAGGTCAAATCTCACATAATGTATAGAAGTATCTTTCTGCAGATTTAGAAATCTAAGTATAAAAACTGTAAATTATTAGAAAAAAATACATAGAATTCAAAAATTAAATGTATGATAAATTTATGATATACTCTGAAAAAGTAGGAAAAGGAACTTGAAAACCTAAAGGGAAAATGTAAAAGATTTCGTGACAAAACTATGTAAATTTCTGCATAGGTAAGGACAATAAACCAAAAGCAAAAGAGGAGTGACAAGCTAGGAGAATGCATAGGTAACAGAAATGACAAAAATTTAAAGAGCTACAATCAGCTGGAAAAAGACACATAACAGAACACAGAACAATGCAATGAACTGAAGATTGACACAAAAATAGATATACAATAAAAGCTGATAATTGCATTGGTAATGGAAAAAAGGAAATTAAAAAAAAAAAAACAGAACTGTTTTCTTTTCATTTCCTTTATTTCCTTTTGGCCTACCAGATGGGCATTTGGGAATTTTTAAAGAAGGAATATATCTAGAATTGGTAATGGTGAAGGAAAACAGCCTCACATCACAGTAAGGAGAAGTGTGCATTGGTGTGAACTCCGGAGCATGTTTCAACATGTTCAATGCATTTACCTTAACATCAAGCAGTATAGGTCCAGTCATCTATTCTACTCATGTAAGAGCACAAACAGGAGAAACTTTTAAGGATGTATAATAGAGCACTGTTGGAAATAGGAAATATTTAGAAATAATATAACTATCCAACTGAGAGGCGTCTGCATCAATCATGATACAGGCGTAAAAGAGGAAATAAATCTATGTGTGGTAGCCATAGTAAAATTTTTGGAGAGGTGGAGGGAGAAACATGATAAACATAAATGTACTGTCAAGAAAATGATAGAATGTGACCTCAATTTGAGAGGCATAATCTGGAGTGTGATTTCTTTCCTGCCTCCTTTCTTAAGTGAGAAGGAGCACATGAAAACCTACCTAGATATTTGAAGGAAAGTTTAGGTCTTTGGAAAAATAAAAACTTGTTCTCCAACAGAGTTGTCATGAAAGTTTAATTTCTGGAAACCATTTTCCTGCTTCCAGATATAATGCTAACTTCTTAGAAAAAAGTGGTCCTTTCTAGAAACATCTTTTTACTATTGAAAGAATTTTGGATGACTCAGGATAATATTTCTTCATAAAGTTGCCCTTTGAGATTCCTTTTTAAATCTGTTTCCAATGGTGATTAACTTATTCAATTCCCAGGCTTTCTTTAGTCATTAGATCATGATTAACTCTGGTGTTGTAATAAAACATTAGCTATCCTGATCTTCATTTATGCAAAATGTGTGGGAATATACAGTGACAAGTGACTTTCTGTGTGAATTTAGTCAGGGTGTTCATACAACTGGGATGATACTTCTCTATTAATTGGATATTACATTGCTATTAAGCCACTCAAATATCAAATAGTAACCCCTGTAAACCTTGTCATTGTTTTCTAATTGAAAATACTCTTTTAGCAACAGAGAAAAAGCTATTCTCAGAAAAATTTGTTTTTGCATTACAAAGAATGCCAAAAGAATTCTATATGTTGAGATGGGTTTACCTTTTATTGAGCTCAATGTTTTAGAACTCATGGTAAGCATACCTGTATTTGAAAATTGTATTTGAAAGCAAAACAAAAGACATTCTTGATCTAGACAGCAATCATATTTGGAACTTGGCTTTTGCTTTTGGGTGACATTTTCAAGGAGTTAATACTGTCTCAGGTAATAACACAGCACTAGAGGCTGTACTTACTTAGCTGTCCCCAAAAGAATCAAGAAAAAAAATGGAAGTGCTGTTGTGAAGTCACCAATATGTCTCCTGCAGGAACATAAATCATTAATTCCATCAGGTCCACTACATCTACTTCAATCTACTACATCTACTACAATACATCCTTTCAATACTTATATAGGCTATATTTTTATCAGAACTGGCTATTTAATTTGCAGAGTCCAGTGTAAAGTGAAAATGTGAGACCCCTCTTTTGAAAATTATTAAGAATTTCAAGATGGCAACAATAGAGCCCTGAAGCAATTGTGGGGAACCTGTGAGACTCTGCAGGTTGCATCCTACTGAGCCAGCTCTGAGTTTAACCATAATACTACCATTTGCTATTAATGTTGGGAATCTTCTAAAAGCAAATTCAAAACCACAACAAAACTCTTGAAATGTGACAAATTACCAGAGAGTATGTCTTTTTTTTTTTTTATTTAGTTCTTCAGATCTACCTCATGTCTAGCTCACCAAAGGAGATAATGTCTAGGAAGATCATAGCTCCAAGTCACTAAACAAAAGTCTCCTTGACAATTCTCATTACTGAGAGAAATTTAAGCTGTCACCATCCAAGCCATCGGGGTTAATGTTTCTGTTTGAGGTCACAAATTCTCAGTACTAGTTTTTTATCTGCTTATTACACACATAGGTATCTATTCAGAATTCACATTTTTCTCCTTTATGTAAAGATTCTTGGAAACACAAATGAATAATTGCAGCTGAAGTTAATTTATTATCTTCTACCATCTATCTTTATACATGTGTCCCTAAACACAACAACAACGTTTTGATTTTACTTGTTAACTTCTCCTTTTGAAAATTCCTAATCATATAAAATATGTTGTTGTTAGGTGCTGGTGAGTTGGACCCCACTCATAGTGACCCTATGTGCAACAGAACCAAACACTCTCTGACACTGTGCCATGCCTGTCACTATTGTCAGGGCTTCTCTACCATTTATAGGGGTTTCAGTGGCAGATTGCCTGGGATTGTTTTGGCAATGTGTTGCCTGTTCCTTCTCCCATTTTTGCACTGCTGGGGATCAAACCCAGGGCCTCAAACATTGCCAAGTGGCACTCTACCAACTGAGCTAAATCCCAGAAAGTATAATCCACATGGATCTTTCACTAAACCTCAATGACTATTATTTTGTCCTTTTTGTTTTATTTATTCTTGTGTGTTCTGGCCACCCTCCCCTTTTTTGGCTGGGATAATTTCAGCAAAATTTCAAGTATCAAATCACGTACCCATAAATACTCCAGTGGGTATGTAAAATTTTTTCTTATGTAATAGAATACATTATTTCTCCAGCTAAAATTATTTTAAAAAACTCTTTATTATCAACTAATACCTAATCTATACTTAAATTTCCCCTGTTAATCTAAAAATATATGTCTGTAGTTTCCATAAATCAGGATCCAAAAAATGTTTACACATTGTATTTGGCTGTTGCATGTTATTGTTTCTTTTAAGCACCCCACCTTTACTTTGTAATTTGTTTTATTAAAATTCCACTGACTTGAATAAATCATAAAAAATGATCCTGCAAAGTTTTTGATATTTTATAAGGAACTGATTGTGCCTTGTGGCTGAGTCTTCCACCCCCAATATTTCGTATGAACTGGACTTTATAGACAGAAAGATTTGATTCCAGTTACTGTAATGCCTCAGAGAGTAGGATGTTGTACATTACATTGTGTAATACCAGGAAAAACATGAAGTCAGAGGGGCTGACTTTGGGGGTGCCAGGATATACAAGTGGGTTCAGGAGTTTAGCCTGATCCCATTCCCTTGGGTTATCTATCAAACTTCACTAATGCTTTACCATTTGTTGATGACCTTACATGATGCTTTGCTATTCCTACCACTCCTCCTGTCTTAGAAAATGTCATTCACCTCTCACCTAGGGTCTTTTGGTTAATCAGAAGCATAGTTCCTACTATCAGGACAGAACACATGTCTCCTTCTGCCCTTTAGCTACCAATTTTAAGATAAGTTGATATCATAGCAACTTCCAACAATGTCCTGTTCATTATATTTTATTTTTCCAATTTTTACCTTTCCTTTCCTTTGTATTTATTATTTTTCTTTTTGGTCTCTTTTGGTTATCATTATGGAATCATAATTTGTTTTAATCACTTGCAGTCATCATTCTTTTTAGTGTTTGATTTGTCTCATCCTTTGCGTGTGGAAACCTACTGAAGCTGACTCATTGATCTTCGAGGTGACATCACTAGCCTGGTATTGTCCTTGGACTGCAGTGTTGGGTTACAGTGGTATTCGTCACTGCTGTGTTGCTAGTACTTCTGGGCAATGGACATAGATGGAAATGCATATGTTTAAAAAGTAAGGGCAAAAACATGAGTCCACAATGCTACTACATTTCCATCCTTGAACAGTTTCCCTTTTTATATTTGCTACTGGACTTTATAGCCTGCAGCCTTAGCCCTATGGCATCTGATCCAGTCAGATCTCGGAAGCTAAGCAGGGTTGGGCCTGGTTAGTACTTAGTGGGAGACCTCCTGGGAACACCAGGTGCTGTAGGCTTGGGAGAAAGAACTGACAACCCACTCCCAAAAATCCATCCACCATTGAAAACCCTATGAATAGCAGAGAAGCTCTAACAATAGTGTTTTGCCTGTTGTACATAGGGTCATTATGATACTGGATACTGACTTGATGGCACCTAATGACAACAGTGGACTTCATAAGTTTAGTCCTTCGATGTTCCTCCAAGTTCTAATTATGGAGCAGGAAGGCCATTTCTCTTGATTCCTCATCTATTCCTCAGTTCACACCAAACTTGTTTTCCTCTTCGTCACCCAATCTGCAGGTTGTTGAGCCCTCAAACTCTGTCCAGACAATTTTATGCTCTTCATCTCCTTTGCACAGATCTGAATGAATGTCCAGGTGAAGAATCTTCAGTCTCCATTCCTGAATTATTTCTAATGCTTTTCAATCTATTTTCCCTTTAAAAAAATCTAAGACTTTCCCCAAATTTCTTTTATCTCAGTGTTGTAAGTACACAGACGTGGTGATTAACTCATCATTTCCAGTTCTGATTACTCTCAGAGTACATTTGCATAATTCATTTTAATTGCACTCACCATAATCAAATTGTTGTGACTCAGTCTCTGTGTAATTTCTAATATGGGGGACTGTCTCCCCAGTTACTCAGGGTATTAACAGTTGATGCTTTAGAACAGAGATAAACTCTATCTGGCACCTCAGAAAGAGAGTATTTCACACAAACTAATTCTGCTGCATGGGAATTAGACACTATTCCTAGTGACAGGTAGAATCTCAGAATTAGTTTCGGTCTATTAGAAAAGCTACCCAAGAATGACTCCAAGGAGGCTGCCTTTGTCCTCCTTGATTATCCCAGTCTCTTTCTCTGATGGGTAATCACCTTTTAAATTTAGTTTAAAATAGAAATAAATTAAAGACAAAGTTCAAATCACGGTAGAATAAGGTATCTATACATAGACTGGATTATGCATCTAGAGAAGAAGAGCATCCTAACCCTTCAAGATTGGTAGACAACAGAGTAGAAAGTATGACCTCCTCTATTCAGTAAACATGGTGTTTTTCTTAGCTAACAGAAAAATTGGGCCATGTGAATCATGGCTAGACAGCAGGACATCAGTACAGTGAATTCTGCTTTTATAAAACCAGAAGGGAGGCTGTCCTTTATCTGTTATCCCATGCCATGCCCTCCGACTGCTTTCCATGACACAAAAACACCAGTAGAGCAAAAATACTATTCAAAATAATGTGGATTGACACTGCTTAAAGAAAGAGGAAAACTGTGGCAGATATTGTGATCCAAAAATTGCAACTTTTATAAAGGCATGGCGCATTATGCTACGATCACATCTGGAATCGGATGGCTATGAAAGCCGACCTTGGTGACCCATATCATAATTACAAAGCAGTCTGCCACAACTTCAAATATCTACTTTTCAAAACCCAGATGGACATTTGGAGCTCATTTCTTTCCCCACTCATTTTCTAGAGTTTCCAAATGAATTGTCTGCCTCATGCAATTATTGAAGGACCTTTCCCGAACACATTACACATAGGAGGTAACCTGATCGACCAGCATCCTAGCACACAGAAAGGCAGCTCCATTTTTATGGGAGGCGGAAAGGGTGCAAACACTGCCTGCCACAATTAAGCTTGGTCATCGTACCTTTTGGTGGGAATGATTCATCTTTGTGTTTTTAGGTCCTCTATAATCTGCAATGGGAGAAGGACCTGGCAGCCCACTTCTGAAACAATCAGTGATTGAAAACCCTATGAATACCAGAAAAGAACTGACATAGTGCCTGTCATGGCACAATGTCCAGGAGTGTTTCATTCTGCTGTTCACAGGAACACTCTCTGGTACCTAACAATGACAACAACCTAATCTGCAAAGAAAAAAATCATTCAAGAACAACATCTTGAAGATTATCCTTCAGAAAAAAACACCCTTAAACAGATTTTCTTTGTATGGAATTATTACTATACATTCTGAAAAATATCCCTTGTTGTGTGAATTGATAATTTCCCCCTCTTCAGGCAAACCAGGAAATCTGTCATATACCTGGATCAAGGAGGTCTACTCCAAAGAATGTCTTCTGGTGTTTACTAGACTCTTTAGGTGAGATAAGTCACTTCTTATTTTCTCATCTATTCCCCAGTGGTCACCTTTACTTGCATTATGCAGCAATAGCTCTGTATGTCAGGCACTGGGTCTGATGCATTGCTCATCAGAAGAGCCTGTGTGTAGAGCCCACATCCCAGATCAACTGCTTCCAATTTAGTGGACTTGTGCATGGTTTTAACCTCTCTGGCCTTCACCTTCTCCTTTCAGTAAATGGGAATAACATAGCCCTCACTGTCAAGTGAGAGGATTAAGTAAAGTAATACAGTTCATCCAAAGCATAGGGACCAGTACAGTGCAGACACTCAGAAGGAAGTATTTTTCTTGGTATGTTGGGAGCCAAATAAGGGAAGGAAAATGAATTAGATCTGAACTTGAGCCCATGGCTCTCTTAGGATGTATGGATTTTTGCTATCTTTATTCCAACTATAAAAGAATCAATCAATACTCAGGAATTATGCAGCATATGATGTGCAGCTTATGTTTACATATATTCTGTCTATATTTACTCTCTCTCTCCACATCGTGCTAAGGGACCTTCATTGTCCCTAATGATGCAAATTCAAAACATGTGCCAATAAATACCCAGTAATTAATGATAAACCTGCAGTATATATTTAATCAGATGCTTATCTAAAGCTCTATTAAACCTACTTCTATTTGGGACATAAACAAATTTTCAAGGTCACAGTTTCTGTATGTTTTGAAGAAAAATTTCCCTTTAGTTTTTACTAAAGGTTCCCTTTTCAAATTTTTAGTGACAAACCTAACTACTTAACTTCTGCACTCAAACCCTAAGTAAATACTTCATCCAATGAAATTTAGCTAAAGATAATGAATAATAACTAACTACATGTAAATAATTATATGCCAGTTTTCTGTTCACCTCATCACATTCTTTAAAATATATGAACTTTCAGAGAATTGTTTTATATATAGAACTAAAAAGAAAAAGCAAAACAGAATCTGAGAGATCAGGATTCCTGCTCAAGGCCACACTACAAAATGGCAGGACTTCTAGTGCTCGTCTTCACAGCTGGAATCTTCCAATCATTTTAGTGTAGTCTCTTGATGGTTTCTTTTCCCCTTGATCATTTTAGCAGATAGCAGTCACTAATATGTATACTAGGAATCAGTAGAATTTTTCTGTCCTGCAACCATTTGGCTACATGGTTTTTGGTAAGTCACCTATAAAGTGCTGAACTTGCTGGAAAAGTTCTTACATATTCTAATTTTTAAAAACACATAAATGGAATCATTAACTTTTTATGACCATACAGATAAATATAGAAAACTCCAGCAATAGAGGAAAGTATAAATGAGAAAACAACAGTCACCCAATGTTCCTCAATCGAGAGAAACTCAGTGCATAATGATTAATGCCATTTTGGATCTCTCTGCAACTCACAGGAACTCATACAAATATACATTGTTGTTGTTGTTAGGTATCATCAAGTCAGGTCCAACTCATAGCAACTCTCATAGGATTTCAATGGCTGACTGTTTTGCGGATTGCTTCAGGATTGGTCTTTCTCTCATTTTTGCAGTGTTGGGTTCAAATCCAGGGCTTCAGAGAGTGCAGAGTGGCACTCTACCAACTAAGTTAAACCCCAGCCTTCTCCCATATATATAACTTTATATAAATGTGACACTCTTATCCATGCTATTTAATTACTCAATACTTCAATTTAATAAAAATTATAGAAATTATAATAATTAAAACAGTGCTGTCTTTATATGTAAAATCTAACTTAATACTCAAAATAAATTTTACAGATTTGAGTCATAAAGAAGATATTTATGCAAGAGAACAAAGTTGGTATTTGGTGGGATTGGAGTGCAACAAGGTTTCAATGAAGACAATTTTAACTTAAGACACCTCTTTATAATGGTTGTATTGCATCCATTGAGTAAATACCTATTTTTTTTTCAGTACTGAGGGTTGGACCCAAGGCTTCATACATGCTAGGCAAGTATGCTATCACTAAGCTGCATCTTCAGCCCCTTTCCTGTTTTTATCATTTTATTTTGAAACAGAGTCTCATTAAGTTGTGCAGGCTGCCTCTGTTCTTAAATCTGTGATCCTCCCTCACCAGCCTCTAAAGTAGTTGGGATTATAGGCATATGCCATGGCACCCAGCTCCCATGATTTATTTAAAATAAATACTCATGGGTACTTAAAGGGCTTCAAGACTTCTGATATTATAAAACCTCATTGATAAGCATCAAACATATTTTTGTGAATTTAATTAAGCACTTTTTGGATATATTTCCTAATATAAAAATTCTAGGCTAAAAAAAGTACATACCTTCAATTTTGATATACATTGCCAGACTGAATACTGTGATTTTATAGAATGGTCAATTCCAGACATCCTCAAGAGTGAGTGCCAGTGACACTAAGATGAGTAGAAATTTATTCATTAATAAATCATCTCTTTTGGTTTAGTACCTCAGAATTTAAAATGTATGTTAGCTATGCATTACAGGCTTCTTCTTTAAAATTTACTAAGTGCTTATTAAGTCATCCTAAGAGCTTTCATATTTCATAAACAAAGCTTTCATATTTCATAAACCTCATCATCAAATTCATAAAAAAAATCATCTTTGGGAGATGATAGAGAATATCTCACACATTGTTGGTAAAAACTGTAATATTCTGGGTAGAAACATCGCAACTTCCACCAGAACTTTTACACACTCACATACTATAACTCAGTAATTCCTCTAGTAGGATTCAATTTTAGGAAAAGGACAAGAGATCTACTTCCCTGAGGTATTTATTTTATTATCTATGAAAGTAAAAATTGGAAACTTAAATATGTAAAGTGGACATTGGTTATGGACTGTATATGTTATGTCCATTAGATGAGCTACTGTTTAGTCATTCCACCTGTTATAACCTTGGTACACTTGTTTACTCATGTACTAGAATGTTCTATTTTAAACAAAACTGCAGTATAGTGACTAATTCAGATTAGTAAACACACATGCTATTTGTATAAAAGAAGGAAAATCTCCCCAACACATTTATAGTAGTTTCTAGATGTTTTTGTTTTCTTCTTTCAATTTCTATGGTTCTTCTCCCTCCAATTTTCTAAAATCAGTTGTTTTTCCTTTATGCAAATACAAGCAAAAACTAACCTACTTCAAAATTTGCCTTTGTCCTGGCAATGATTCGGAGCTCAGAACCTAACCCCACTTAATTCTCACTGGTTATCAGTCCCAGACACCAGTTAAACAACATTGTTGTTGTTGTTAGGTGCTGTCCAGTTGGTGTCCGATTCATAGCGACCCTACATAAAACAGGTGAAACACTATTGTCAGTGCTTCTCTGATACTCATTGGGTTTTCAATGGTGGGTTGATTTTTGGGAGTGGGTTGCTGGTCCTTCTCCTGAGCCTACAGCACTTGGTGTTCCCAGGGGTTCTCCTATCCAAGTACTAACCAGGCCTGACCCTGCTTAGCTTCTGAGATTTGAAGGGATAGGATGCCACAGTGCTACAGCTGCAGGCTCTTAAGTAACACAGCTCATCAAAAGTCTTCCTTGACCACACACTTTTTGAATCATCGAGATCCCTTCTGATGGATCTGTAGGGCAAATGTTTTCTTGCTCTCCCTTCTTTGGGTCAGACCATCCAGTACCTTTTCCTTTGGGGAATCATCATTCCTTTATGTCCTACAATACTAGTGGAACTTTTAACCAAGGGACCCTGTTGATCATTCCACAGAGTATCTTACCTCTCAGACACAGTGATTACTCCAAGGGTTGTGGGGGACCCATGGTGGGCCCATCTGAACTCTCTGGGTGTGGAGAAGTGTGGGTTCATAAGCTCTGAGTTCTGGGAAGCTGTGCTGGTAACAAGCTTGCACAAGCATGAAGTCAGGACAGACAAGTGGAACTTACTGATGAAGAGAGGGAAACATGCTCCTGATGGTAGCTTTTGATGACAAAAGTGACTCTGACTCATGCCATGGTATTTTTACTCGTATCATATGGTTATAAAAGCTGAACACTGAACAAGGGAGACAGGAGAATTGATGCTTTTCAATTATGGTGATAGAGATGAATATGGAATATATTATGGACTGCCAAAAGAACCAACAGATCTGTCCTAGAAGAAGTACAACCAGAGTGCTCCTTGGAAGCAAGGATGGCTAGACTGTGTGTTATGTATTTTGGACATGTTGTCAGGGGGGACCAGTCCCTGGAGAAGGACGTCATGTTTAGGAGAGTGGCAGGTCAAGGAAAAAAAGGAAACTTCAACTAGCTGGATTGACACAGTATCAATGGAGTTAAAGATATATAAGATCATGTGCCTGGCACAGAATTGGGGAATGTTTTGTTCTGCTGTATTGGGGATTTTTAAAGCACCCCATAAATAGGGTCTCTCTAACCAGCATGAGGGGATAACACTGAGGCTACATTCTACTCACTTCTTTATCCCTCCTCCCATTGAGTGAGCAAAGATGGCTCCTGACCAGCCTGACCAGACTCAACCACCTCAATTTTGGTTGGCTACCCCTAGCACCTCAGTTAAATAACTTCCCCTATCTGGCAGGTATGACAGTTTATCTGCTGTACCTTTCAGGAATGTGCCCTGATTAGCTGCTCCTGGTACACACCCCCTCCCAGGAGCCTATATAAGCAAGCTCCTGGACCCCACCACTGTTCTCTGTCCCTCAACTGCTGCCCAGACTCCATCACCTCCATCCAGCACTCCCCAATTCAGCAGAAGATCTCCAAGCAAGCCCTCGCATCAAGACCAGGGGCCTCGAAGAGCCAAAGGCTGCAAGCAAGCCACAAAGAGCCTCCCAATTCCTCCCATTCTTGGGAAGGAGGGAGGCAGAGAAGGTGAGCTGCAAGAGTCAAGACCACCGGACCTCCAGCCCAGTGGAACACCAACTGCTTGTAGCTGTACCTTTAAGGCTGAGCTGTACCACAAATGCTGCAGGCTTAGAGTTAGCACTTGAGCGCTTGACAGGGGCTGCTTGCTGGTTGTACCCCACCTGGGGAGTAACCCAATAAACTTTCCCTCTCCTGTTTCCCACAGAAGGTCTCCCGAGGTCCTTCTCTGGCGCCTCTGGCCACTACACCCACCCAGTCCAGTGGGTCCCTGATACCCACTTGGTGTCAGGGCAAGGCTCTGACTTCTGCCGGGCCTGAGCCGAACCCCGACACTGCTATACATAGGGTCACTATGAGTCAGACTTGACTCAACAGCACCTAACAACAACAACAATGGTAGCTTGTAAAACTTCATGTCTATCCATTCGTGAAGTGAGTGCTAGTCCAGCGACTGAACTATGTGGAGCCTAAAATGGTGGCTTTCTTTAGCATCTTTGGGCTATATTTCTGTCACTTATCACCGTGAATAATAATGATACCTCCAACCCAATGCTGGTATGTTAGGATTGTCTTCAAACTCTGGATATGCAACATACTGCATTCATGTTATCCTAAGGACATGTTCAGAAAAAGAACAATTGGAACTCATGTTTAGTAAGTTTCTCACATAACTCTTTGCTGTCACTTAGACTATGTCTCATCTAAACCCTACTTAAAAAGTATAACATACAACTTAACTCATATCTTTATTAAATATTATTGGGCTCAAGTCTAACTAGTTTTTTCCTTAGTTTGTTGTCTAGGTTATTGATTTTTATAGCCCTATCCTTCCCACATACCTTGATTCAATCTGCAAATGTAATAAGAGTGTTCTTTTCTACCATGCAAATTATTCAACCTGATTCTTGCTGATTGCTGAATGGAAAGGCACCTGCCACAGGGCATCCTGTGAGTGACAGATGTCTGCTTGCCCTCTGCTCAGTGTTCTTCTATTCTGGGAATCCCCCAGCATGCCTAGGGCTACATGGTACATGATAAACTTCATCTCAAAAGGGGCAGGGCAGGTCAACACAGTAATTAAGTGCTCTCAAAGAAATCCCCTTTAAAGCCACTGCAGACTCTGAGTGGTCTCTAGACTGATTAGAGAAGGAACAAAACACCATAATGAAATTGTCAATCACATCAGAAATAAATTTGTATGGAGACACACTTTTGTATGGAGGATTTGAGGTATTTATGGAGCAGGCTGATGAAACTTTGAATCTTGAAAATGTTTGTGGTTTGAAATGCAGAAGGAACAAAGAAAGGTAGAGAAGTTTGAGAAGATGCTGGTCTGATGTGATTGAAAGTGACAGGAAGGGGTGATTTGATCTTTAGAAAAAAGTCACCAAAACTGAGAAACAGGGAGGACATCATGAGGAGGAGGGAGGTTCCTAGATGTGCTAATCAAAGGGACCTGGGGAGGACTATGCATTTCTGGCACAGACAAGAGGCATGAGGGTGAATTACTGTGGCTAGAATCCGTAGGATGCTGTTGTATGGAGTTTCAGCTGGATGTAAATAGGATGCTCACAACCAGGAGCCAAATGGGACCCTACATTGCAGAACATTACAAGTTTATTTACATTCCTTTCTGTGCTCATTTAGGGCCTGGGGTTGAAACTAAGGTGAATTGGCAAAAGAACAACCAACCAATAGAAGAAAAAGAAGAGGAGGAGGAGGAGGAGGTGAAGGAGGAGGAGGAAGACGAGGAGGAGGAGGATCCAGTTGCCCTAAGCCTAAGGCATTTCCAGATGAAAGGAGAAGAAAATAGTGCGAACTTAGAAAAATCATCATAGTACATCATGTTATCCACACACAGTATGGTAAAATTGTGCACACGTACCATACCCGGTCTGTAAATAAAGCTTGTGAAACTAAGATTCCCTACCCTCTACTCATTACATTGATAAAATATCTATTTTAAGGCAGCAGCTGGAAGTGGCAACCACAGTAGGGATGGTGAAAATATAAATGATCCCACAAGCGTCGGTGCAGAACTTCTAAATCCTGCCTATATTTTGTCCTATGTCGGGCAGTAAACCTTCCTAAGGGAAGTACAATGAGATGGCTTGGAATGCCTTCTTTGTGGAGAAAGCAAAGGGACTTGGGAACAGGTTCGTGTTCTGATAAGGGAGGAAGGAACATGGGGAAGGCAGGGAAGGTTTTCTTTAGCACAACCTACAAATTTCTTGCCCTTATCCCAGCAGAAAATGGATTGGTAAAATTGGCTTGCTCAATTGTGCTCCATCTGTGTGATTCACTCATTCCTCCAGCAAATATTTATCCACTGACTGTAATATAAGAGGCACAAGAAATTTTAAAAAGTTGAGTTTTGCTGCTTGGATATTCTGTGTTCAAGTTGAGCATCAGTTTAACCTGTGGTCAGTTTGGCATCTTTCATGCAGTACAACAAACAACTTGGGTGCCTGAGAGTTTTTCTAGTAATTTTTGATCCCTTTCTGCTTTTTGTCCAAGTGTTAATCTTTGTTATGAGCAGGGACTTTCAGGGAGCATGTTATTCTCTCATAGAGAGAGAAAAAAAAACACATAAAAGGTAAGATGTACACATCACCCACGCTGTTTACACATACAACCTTGCATGTTTGACTCTGAGTGATTCTACTTTCAATCCCAGACAATGGCATGATTTACCATGGCTTTCTTCATATAAAGCAATTCATATGGATGATGCCCTATGAAAAAGAAGTTCTTTGAATAATATATAATTCTCATCGACACATCTATGGCTATAGATTGTAAAGATTGTTGCACTTGGAAAGTATAAAACACATACAATCAAAATGGAAGGATTTTAGTAATTTCTTCTCTGGAGAAATGAATGGCTGAGCTCATGAAGGCTGTTGAATTTATTCATTGCATACCCTAGACCTCCTTTACATTAAAGATGTCTACTAACTATGCATAAAAGTATCAATTTGGCCAGTACTAATATTAGAAAAAAAATCTTTTTATAATTTTTTTTTTTTTACCAAGTAACACTGACTTCATTACAGTTACACTTCTTCATTAATTACAAAGAAACGTACTCTGGCTATTTCAAATTAAGATCTGAATGGAAATCACTTTACAATTTCCTGTTCAGGCATCTGGTAATTGCAATAGAGCGATACACACCATGGAATTCCAAAAGGAGAATTCAATCTTCTAAAGACATTTTTGATTGGTGTCTGTTGGTGGGAGACAGTGGCTTGCAGTTTGAAGTTTTCTCTTTTAATGTATTCGAAATCATGTCTAATCAATGTGTGGATCATGAAGCCCACACTTTGGCATCAATATGCTTTGAAATTATGCTGCATAATTGAACTAGAGATGAAGAGTGCCTTCCCTGAAATAGTAAAAATATGTCAGGTTCAGCCTTTAGCTGGAAGCCAATGATGAAAATGACAGTGTCTTACCCTTGTAAAGCTCTTTTATGTTTCACAACAACTCTGTAAGCATCATTAGGCTTCATTTGATTCAGTCACAGAGAGGCAGAGTAACTTGAAAAAGTGATTTTCCTAAACTATAATTTCACTGTACAGGGAAGGTTAGAACCCAAACATCCTGATTAGCAGTCCAAGATATGAGTTACAGTAACAATATGATGCTTTTTTCTCCTTCAGATATGTCATGTGAATTCATAAATAAGACAGCTCACCTAAAGATTTAAGCTAGGTATGACCTTATCAAAGTAAATTATAACTAATCTTTTGGTTTTCTGATTCTTTGATTAGTATTATGGACGGAATTGTGCCTCTCCCACCAAAAATTCACATCTTGAAATCCTGCCCCTCAATGTGACTACATTTAGAGAAAGAACATTTCAAGAAGTAATTAAGATTAAA
The DNA here is from genome assembly GCA_007922755.1 of Pedetes capensis. Lineage (NCBI taxonomy): Eukaryota > Metazoa > Chordata > Mammalia > Rodentia > Pedetidae > Pedetes > Pedetes capensis. Next base: position 52,853 of record VMDO01002858.1, read on the forward strand.
TGAGGTCATATAAGGGGGTTGGGGGGCTGGGATTTAGCTCAGGGGGTAGAGCGCTGCACTGCAGTCTCTGAGGACCCAAGTTCAATTCCCAGCACCACAAAATGGGAGAAGGGCCTGGCAATCCACTCCCAAGGCAATCCCGAAGCACTCAGCCATTGAAAACCCTATGAGGGTCGCTATGAGTTGGATACCGACTTGACGGCACCTAACAACAAGGGGGTTGGCAGAGACACCAGGGAACTCTCTCTCTCTCCAAGTGTGCACAGAAGAAATCTCATGTAAGATCATAGCAACAAGGCAGCTATCTAGAACCCAGGAACCTCTGCCTCACCAAAAACCAGCCCTCAGGGCACCTTGATCTTGGACTTCTGGTCTTCGGAACTATGAGTAAATAATTTCCTGTGATTTAAACCATTCATGTCTACATTATTTTTTATGGGTGCTCTAGCAGACTGATGCAGACAGTAAGTTTTCTCAGGGAAGGAACTGACCCTGTCTTGTCCTCTGACTTAATCAACCATCAGTTGAGTACAGCATAAGCATGCCGAAATGTTCCCTATATTTAGGAAGTAAGCTGCTAGGATACAGAGTAGAATAACCATATTACTTCTACAAGTTTTGGGTTTCTGCATCAACAAACAGATGGTTCATGATCAAGTCAATTGAAAAGTTGATGTTTAATAATTATACCAAGAATGCTGCTTACTGTATAGATTAATTTTTTTAGTTTCTAAACATGGTAGGTGCTCAGTATCCCTCTTATTTCACTTCATATTGTTTATCTACTTAGAAACTCCCTACACCAACAACTCAAGGAGTGGAAAGAAGAAGGGAGGGACCTAGCAAAAGGAAGAGATGATGGGAGAAGAAAGGAGGTAGAGGAGGAACAAGGAGGAGCAAGGAATGAGAGGGAGGCTGACCTCAAAGTAAACAGCCCAATTTTAATAGTTCAGGAAATAATTATAATAATACCAACAATACCAAAGAATGGTACTAATACAAATGAGCTAGATTATTCATGTAATACTACTGACAATGTAAAAAGATGGATCATTACAGAAAAAGGTTTGGACCTTAAACATAACTGGGATACAAGTGTATATAGAAAAATAATCCCACAAAAAGACATGCAATTATAGAAGAGAGGCCTTTGGTGAGGGCATAGAAGAAGGGGGAGGAGGTGCACAAGAGTGCAAGGGGGAAATTATCTTTGCAACGTACAATGAAATGCATATATAGAAATGTCACAATGAAATGCATGTCAGAAGGAAACACATTAAGTTGTACATTAAAAATTTCCAATAAGCCAGGAGCAGTAGCACACGCCTGTAGTCCCAGCGGCTCGGGAGGCAGAGGCAGGAGAATCACAAGTTCGAGACCAGAGGCAGTCTGCGTAACTTAGCAAGACCCTATCTCAAAAAGCAAAAACAAAAACAACAACAAAAAATTGGGATGGAGGCGGCAGCTCAGTGGTCCAGCACTTGCAAAAGCATGCGAGTGTGAAGCCGTTGATTCAATCCCCCAGTACCACAAAAAAAAAAAGAAAGAAAAACCCAATAAAAAAACAAAACAATAAACAAAAAACAAACAAACAAAAAAAACTCCCCACACCTATTCAAATTTCTGCTACTTTTCTCGTCTCTGGAATGCCCAACATGAATCTCTATTCTTGTAATGGTAAGTGAAAATATTTATAATAAGCCCTGTACTAAGCTCTTTATAGGCAAGATCTCATTTAATCCACATAACAATATTTTGAGTTAAGCACTCACACTTCCTCCTTTCAGGAATGGGTTGGAAAGACTGCATCTCACCCAAAGTTACATAGACAGAGGTAGAAGGGGACCTTGGAGCCAGATATGTCAGACTCCACAGTCCTAATCAATACTCTGAGCAATGCAGCTACCACTGTGTCAAAGACAGGAGGAGATGGTAGGAGACACTCTGGGCTGGCAGAGGACACAGGGATGTGGACAGAAGAGATGTTCAGCTTTGGAAGAAAGGGGAGGTCAGGAAATAGAAAACTGCTTTGGGCTGAATAGGAGAAACTGGAAGTCTTAAGGCAGAAGGAATGGAGCAGAAGGCTAACTACTGGTGCTTGGTGACAGGTTGGACGTGGAATTAAAGATTGGGCATTCAAATCATCCATTGGTTTTAGCTTTGGTGCCCAGGGAGGACAGTGATAGCATAAGCAGGAAAGAGAAGAGATGAGTATAGAAGGAGAAAGGAGGAAAAAGACATCTGCTTTGGAGCATCCAGTTCTGCAGCCTTATCTGATCCCTGATGTCTGGCATGGTCAAAAGTGAGTTCATCCATAACTCACTGACTTAGGGACTTTCACTCTACCAAATGATAGTCCAATGAAGACCTGTTTCCCTCTGCCACCTGTTGCTCAGTTTGGGGGAGGTTTCTGAGGGGGATGACTTCTTCAACAGAGGAACCTGTGAGGTCACACTGGAGAACTCATCATGACCAGGTCATGGGGCAGCCATCAGCACCCAGCTGGTCTTGGTGTTACTCTCCAATTACAGCAGCTCACTATACTATGTACTCTAGCCTTAGTATATATTTAAAACCATACATTCAGGAGTATGCAATATTACTTTAGATTCTTCTGGTGATCAATTCATTACAAGAACATCTGACAGCCAGCAATACTTTTAGCTTGTGGTGAAACTGGAATTCTCATGAGAATACACACTGACCAAGTTTTCTTCCTAGTTTTCAGCTTTGCAAGAGCCCTGACTGTATGGGGCCATATCTGGGATGATTTGCTCTGAAATAAATCCATGAAATTCACTAGGGTATTAAACTTATTAGAGAGATCTCTTCTTTCTCTTGTTCTGTCTTTGAAAAAGCTGTTCATTTGTTTTATATAAATAGATTCTGTCTCTTTCAGAGGAGCAAAGTCAAAGCAAAGGACTAGTTTAAGATATATTTCCAGAGACACTGGGAAAAGTTACATGAAATTCTCAACTTCTGAGTTCAAGTTGAATACTCAGAATCCTACTCCACATGAGCAAAATCTTGTTCAAAACCTGATTCTTGTTTCAAACTAGGACACACGTTCTGGGAATTTACAATTCTGTTAAATGGAGGAATACTGGAAAGAAAAGGAAAGAAAGGTATGCCTCCTTTGGTATATATAGGGAAATATATGCTCTAATGTCTGCCACTTCTGGCTGAAACACCTTTGACAGTTTCCAAGTGAACAAGGGAGAGAAAGTCAAAAATTAACAAGCATCTAGGAGGCTCCATGGTGAATCATTGTTCAAATGTACTTGGCTATTAAAATGAATGACACAATGTTTCAAAGAAGGGGAACTGCAGGCCAATTCATTCATTTACATATTTTCCAACATCTACTATGAGCTGAGAAGTGTTTTGGCTGATCTAAAGATGAAACTTCCACTGCTTTGACTTCAAGATCATAATAATACAAAGCAAGATGAGGTGAGTAAGGCAGAGATATTTAAACCATATGCCATGAGAAGCATAAAAGAAAAGCAAAATTAAATTTGATTAATATGTGAACTCTAATACAAGACCTTTGGGGGCAGCTTTACTATAATACTGCAGTATAAGCTGAAATTAATCAAGCAATTGGCCATTAAGTTACCATTTCTTTAGTATTATGCTATGCCTATGGTTTTACTTTATTACTATGGTCAACAGAGTACATGATTTGATAGAAAAGGATATGTAAACCATGAGTTAAATGTTCTAGGAAGAGCCAGAGCTGTGGTGCATGCATCTAACCCCAGCGACTTGGGAGTCTGAAGCAGGAGGATTTGGAGCTTGAGGCCAGAGGCAGCCTTCACAACTTAGAGGCCTGTCTCAAAATTTAAAAAAAGGGCTTAAGGTGCAGCTTGCCTAGCCTGAGGGACACCCTGAGTTCAACCCATCAGTACTGCAAAAAGAAAAAAAAAGGTTTTGAGAAGAAAATGTTCTATATTAACTGATGTGTAAATCCTTGCTTTAAGAGGCCTAACAATTTTGAATATTCCATTTTCATATTATGGAAAATAATTTGTTTCTTATGTCAGCATAAGACAACTCCTAATTTAGCACTCCTTCAAGGTCTCACTTCAGCAAATGGAGTCACACACTGAACTGAGACCCATCAGCAAATCCTCTTTTGCAGGATCTATTTGCCATTATAGTTCTGATTATATTGCAAGTATTGGAAGCCAATATTTTAAATGACACAGAGATTGCTCACTTGGACCCAAAGAGTAACTCAAGGTCCCTCATGCCATGAGCTTACATTACAAACACTGTGATCAAAGTTGTAACAATCCAGATCTCTTTATTCCCTTCTAACCAGTTCTGAAAACCTGAACCCATGGAATGCTCCCAGTAGCCATCAATGCTACTCTGTGGTAGACTTTCCTTTGCCCACCATAGACTCTAAATTCAGACACTTAGACAACTAAACTATATCACACAGTGAAGAGCAAGTTTCTTTCTATTCATAAAACTTATCTTGGGCTTCCTGGAGTTTATTCTTAGCCTAGCAATGTACTTTTCAAACAGAAAAGCTCAGCGAGTTCACTCTATATTGTACCTTCTAGGTTTCTTACGCCTGCAGCTGTAGCCCTGTGGCATCTGATCCCATCAGATCTCATAAGCTAAGCAGGGTCAGGCCTGGTTAGTACTTGGATGGGAGACCACCTGGGAACACCAGGTGCTGTAGGCTTGGGAGACGGAGGCAGCAACCCACTCCCCAAAACAATTCGCCATTGAAAACCCTATGAATAGCAGAGAAGTACTGACAATAGTGTTTTGCCTTTTGTACACAGGGTTGCTATGAGTCGGATACCAACTTGATGGCACTTAACAACAACAACAACAACAACAACAACAACAACAACAACAACGTCTTTTATAAGCATATTTAATAAGTTCCATTTTATTTTCTACCAAGCCTCAAGAGTTCCAAAGAGGGTCAGGGAAGGAATCTTACAAGGGTAACACATGTAACAAATGTTTTTCTAATCAAAACATCTACTTTGATTAGTTTTAGGCCAGTTCTAAAATGAAAATATTAACTTCGAAGCTTAATAGAAACTTCAAAAATATCCAAATAAAAATGCTTTCTGCACATATTATATTCTTATAAAAACTTGAAAATCCTTCCATATTATCATGATGGAAATAGAACCACTTTAATGTCCAGAGAAGTAAATTGTGTCTGAATGAAACTAACTGATGCAATTCTCTGATCCACAGGCAGTCTAGGGGACTAATATAAACCTGAAGGCAGCCCTCTGTGGCTGCCTAAAGAAGGGGAGCATTCCTACTGCCCCTTTCCAGGGATGCAGAAGCACCAGCTAAGGCTATTCTGGCACCAGAGTTATGGGGCTGAGAGTGCCATAGACTGTGTATGATGACCAGCTAGTTAACAGGATGGCACCAACCAATGCAGTCCTCCCAGGATGCTTTGAACCTGCAAATGCTGAATTACATATATTTCTGGACTAACAAACCCAAAAGAGAAAGGGAAATGGTCTTAGTAATACAAAGATTCCAGAAGGGAGGAGAAAATGCAAAACAGAGCAATGATGATTGGAACTGAGGCCATGGTGGCTGGAGGGCCCGGCGCTGACCTTGGCCAGAGGAGAGGGGAGCTGAGAGGATGACAAAGGGTCAGAGCCTGAAAGGGAGGATGTACCCAGGCCATCCCAGGGAAGAGTCAAGGAAGCCAGATCGTACCCACTCTGGGTCCCCACGAGAGCCTGAGGACCCCAAGTCTGCATTATTCAGTGTATGGAGTGCAAAGTTACCACTGCCTGCCTGGTGCCAGAATCCCAAGCTAAACTATGTAAAAAACAATTCCCAGAAAAAAAACATGGGTAAGAATAAGGAAGACTTAACGTATACAGCTTACACTTTGAATGTCAAGAAAATATATAAGACCTTATGACCCATCTCTCCAAGAGAACACTACTAATTCCCATTTTAGTTTCATAGGAAATGGCACCAAGAAAAATATACATTCCTATCAGTAGAAGCTTGCTGTTCTTATTCTACATATTAATAGTGTATGTCATACTTTTAATAGTAATCAGAGAAGCTAGACTTTATTAGGAAGAATGTGGCATAAGGATTGGAGGAAGACTCGTTAACAACCTGTGTTATGCAGACGATATAACTCTGCTGAAATTGAAGAGGATTTGAAGCATTTACTGATGAAGATCAAAAGAACACAGCCTTCAGTAAGGATTGCGACTCAACACCAATAAAACAAAAATCCTTACAACTGGGTCAGTAAGCAACTCCATGAGAAAGGGAGAAATGACTGAGGTTGTCTAAGATTTTGCTTTACTTGGTTCTACAATCAATACCCATGGAAGCAGCAGTCAAGAAATCAAAAGCCTCATTGCATTGGGAAGGGCTGTTGCAAAAGACCTCTTTACAGTGTTGAAAAGTAAAGGTGTCACATTGAAGATGAAGGTGTGCCTAACTCATGCCATGGTATTTTCCGTCACATGATATGGTTGTGAAAGCTGAATGCTCAATAAAGGAGACGGAGAAGAATTGATGCTTCTGAGTTACAGTGCTCAAGGCAAACACTGAATATACCATGGACTGCCAAAAGAACCAACAGATCTGTCCAAGAAGGAGGGCAACCAGAGTGCTCCTTGGAAGCAAGGATACTTAGAATGTATCTTATGTATTTGGGACATGTAGTCAGGAGGAACTCATCCCTGGAGAAGGACATCATGTTTGGGAGAGTGGCAGGTCAATGAAAAAAAAGGAAGACTCTCAACTAGATGGATTGACACAGTGACTACAGTAACGGGCTCAAACATAAAAAAGATCATGTGCATGGGACAGTGTTGGGTGTCATTTCATTCTATTGTACACAGGGTCACTATGAGTTTGACCTGACTTGATGGCACTTAACCATAACAACAACAATCATATTTTTTATACTTAGTATTTGATGATGGAAAGGTATTAGAAAACTTAACACCTGAAGAGAGAGTGACAATGGATGGGTTTTTTTGCTTTCTGTTGCTGTGATAAAATACCTGACATAAAGAACTCAAAAGGTGGGAATATTAATTTTGGTTCCATATTTCAAAGGTCTGTGGTTTGTTGGTTCTGTTATTTGGGGGCCTGTGGTAAGGCAGAGTATTATGGTGGAGGACACGTGGTGGAGCAAATCTGTGGACCTCATGGTAGTCAGGAGGAGAGAGGGAGGGAGAGAGGGAGCGAGGGAGGTGGAGAAGGAGGTGAAGGGAGGGAGAGGAAGAGAGAAGGGGAGAGGAGGGAGAGGGAGAAGAGAGAAAGGGAGAGAGGGGGAGGAAGAGGGAGAGAGGGAGAGAGAGAGAGAGAGGGAGAGAGAGATAGAGAGATAGCACATGCAGACCTGGATCTCAATATTCCTTTCAAGGACACATCTGCAGTGACCTAACATCCCTCCAATAGGCTCCAACCCTTAAAGGTCCCCCCACTTCCCAATAGCACCACAAGCTGGTGACTAAGCCTTATAACAAGCCTTTGGGGGACGTTTAAGATCCAAGTCATAAATATGGGAATGCCTGCATTATGGAGGATAAAAATAATAAAGAGCATTAAGATTAACAGTGAACACACGCACAATGATGGTAACAAAACAGAGTTACAGCATATGGTATTGTCTTAAAGTTTCTCATTTCATTATCACAATAACTCCATAGAAACAGGATGATAATAAGTACTCTCCCAGTTTACAGAAACAATTAAAACTCAGAGAAATGAAGCAACTGGCCCAGAGAATAATAGCTGCACCAGCAAGAGAGCTGGAACACTCCTAGAATACGGTTATATTTTTATCTGTCCTCTTTGGGATGCTGTATTTCTCAATATGGTATTTCAAGTGGGCCCATTTCTTTGGAAGTGTTTTAATTCCAAGGAGAGCAGTCCAAAATAGCTACCCTCAAAAGAATACATGCAGCGTGAGTTACAAATGATCCCAGGGGCTTATTGAGCAGCCTAAATACTAAAAGTATGTTTTCACATACCAAAAAGTCAGACTCCATTTTTATAGTCCCGGATATTATTAGTTGGCAATCTGTACAATTCCTGTCTTCTTACTCACTTGCTTTTTCATTCATAGACCAGTTGAATCCAGTGGTGATCACTTCAAAAGGAATTTGGAAGAGGCTCTCCACTTACAGAGCAAAAGGGAAAGCTTGCTGTCCCCAGTGCTTTCCTGCCTTTGATTTTTCGTACTAACAGTCATGCTCTGTGATAGGCCCCAAGAAATCCACCCAGAATATAAACTTATCATGCCATCCTTTCCTTAGGAGCGCTCCCTTGTTTCCTTTTTTCTAAACTCTGACTTGCCTCACTGTGAAGAGCACTTATGGTTTTCTGTGATGGGTCATGTTTATCCCCTGACCTCAGGTCCTGAGCACCCCTATCTCACACAGCATCTCAAGGAATCTTTAAATCCTCTGGGCCACACGAATTTTCTGTTTTGTTTTTTTTTTTTTTTCTGATGTTCTCTTTGCTTTTTTCTTTCCTTTCCTTTTCCTTTTCTTTTCTTTTCCTTTCCTTTCCCTTTCTTTTTTCCTTCCTTCTTCCTTCTTTCTTTCATTCCTTCCTTCCTTCCTTTCCTTTCCTTTCTTTTCTTCCTTTCTTCCTTCCCTCCCTTGATCTCTCTCTCTCTTTCTTTCTTTCTTTCTATTTGGACTCAAAGCAAACACTCTCTTATCTAGTTCTATTGTATTTGTGTTTCTGTATCTCAGTTGGTAGAGCACCACTCTGCAGTCTCTGAGGTCCTGGGTTCAATTCCCAGGACCACAAAAATGGGAGAAGGATGTGGCAATCCACTCCTGAGGCAATCCAGAAACAATCAGCCATTGAAAACCCTATGAGGGTCGCTATGAGTCAGACATGACTTGATGGCACCTAACAACAATCATCTCACCTATATTCCTTTGGAACACTTGTCTTATCTGACCAGCAAATTTAGTCACCTCTTCTAAAGCTGTCATCACTCCCCATTCAGATCTCTGTCAATGAACCTTCTAGTTCTTTTTTCCCCCCTTTATTAGTAATTAATGGTGGAGTACACAGTAATAAAGCATTGGTTTTTTCCATTCTGCATCCTTTACATCACTTCTGGCAACACTTTCATCAACCCACAAGGTTTATGGAGCCTTATGGCTAGTATGTAGTGAAACTGAAATGCTTATTTGGGTTATATTCCCCTATTTTTCCAATGTACTAATGAAATTGTGCTGTTTACATTGAGATTGTCCTCTCCCCATTCATCCCTCGACATTGACTCTCATCCTCATCCCATCCTCTCTATTCTTCACTTCCCTCTGCTCATTCCCTCTATTCTTTCTACTCTTTATATTGTCCCTTCTATGCTGTTTAATTGTGCATTTTTACATATCAACTTATGTAAAGGATTTTTTTCTTCTTTAAGTATGATTCAGCTCCCACATGTGAGTGAGAACATATGGTATTTCTCTTTTTCAGCTTGTGTTCATTCACTTATGATGTCCTTCAATTCCATCCATTTTGCTGCTAATGACATTATTTCATTTTTTATTGTTGAGTAGTATTCCATTGTGTATACCTACCATACTTTTCTTATCCATTCTTCTGTTGATGGGCATTGTGGTTGGTTCCACATCCTTGCTATTGTGAAAGACAGACAACATGCTCCAACATACAGGTATAGGAAAGCATTTCCTTAATAAGACTCCAATTAGCTCATCACAATGGTGCATGCCTGTAATCCCAGCAACTCGGGAAGCAAAGGGAGGAGGATTGCAAGTTTGAGACCAGAAGCAGTCTGAATAATTTAGTGAGACCCCATCTTAAAAAGTAGGCTGGAGGTGTAGCTCTCAGTGGTACAGCACTTGCAAAGCATTGCAAGTGCGAGGCCCTGGGTTCAACCCTCAGTCCCAGAAAAAAAAAAAAGACTCCAATTGCTCTGGAAATTGCAACAAGAACAGATAAATGGGATTACATGAAATTAAAAAGCTTCTGTACAGTGAAGGAAATGATCAACAGAGTTAAAGAAGCCCCCAATGAATGGGAGATAGTCTTCATATCCTACACATCTGACAGAGGACTAATTTCTAGAATTTACAAAGAACTCAAGAAATCAACTCCCAAGACAAGAAATAATCCAATACACAAAGGGGCAAAGGAACTGAACAGACAGTTCTCAAATGAAGAAGTTCATAAGGCCATGAAACATGTGAAAAAATGTTCAATATCCATAGCCATTAGGGAAACACAAATCAAAACAACTCTGAGATTCCACCTAACTCCAGTAACAATGGCCAAGAACAGCAAAACACATAATAGCAAATGCTCGTGAGGTTGTAGAGAAAAAGGAACCTTCTTACACTGTTGGTGGGACTGTAAATTGGTTCAACCACTTTGGAAATTAATAATGGAGATACCTGAGAAAACTAAAAATAGAACTGCCATATGACCCAGCTATACCACTACTTGGAATATACCCAAAGGGAGAGGAGTCATCATACCTCAGAGACACCCGCATCTCCATATTCAATACAGCACCTTCTAGTTCTTTTATAACTCTTTATTTTTCTTACTAGAGTGTGAGAATCTTGAGACCAGAGACAATGATGACTTACTCTTTTTTGATTTCCAGCATCTAGCTAAAGGCCAGACACATAATAAACACCCAATAAATGTCTGAAAATCTGAGGTAATATGAGGTTAAATTATCTCCTTTAACACATTTTCCAATGTTCCTTTTACCTTTGTTTATCTTGAATTTTATTTATTCTTTACTATTTCCTTTTTAACTTTTCCTCTCTCATTCAATTATCTGCCAGTTTTCTGAACTCTTGGCATACTAGAGCACACCTTGTGGGTTTCTTTCATTATGAAATTGGTGAGGCTGATGTTTCCACTTGTTTCGTGTTTCTATCCAGCCTCTTTGCCTGAAGCCATAGCACTGTGGCTTCCCATCCCATCAGATCTTGGAAGCTAAGCAGGGTCAGGCCTGGTTAGTACATGGATGGGAGAACACCTGGGAACGCCAGGTGCTGTAGGCTTAGGAGACGGACCTGGCAGCCCACTCCCCAAAACCAATTAGCCATTGAAAACCCTATGAACAGCAGAGAAGCACTGACAATAGTGTTTCACCTGTTGTACATAGGGTCAATATGAGTCAGTCACTGACTCCACCACACCTAACAAACTAAGTCGTCCTCTATTGCATGATTAATCAGGGCAAAGGGAGGAAGGATTGGGACTCAGTGGACCATGTAGGCTATAATACTTCATCAATTTCCTTCTGCAAGTTTTATTGCATTGAGACTTCTGGAGAAGAAAACTGATTGGACTTATTCACCTGAGAACCTTTCAGGAAACAAAGTGAGTTCTTTTAGTTTTCTGTCACAACTGATATTATGGGCCTAGAGCTAAGGAAAAATGAATGATCCTGCTCTAATCAGTTACTCACTTTGTGTTTGTGAGAACTGGGTGATCAGTGTCTTTGCACAATTGAAACCCAGAACAGGAACTGAATCTGTTTCCCTTTTCACAACCTTGAAAATTTAGCTAAAGAAACTTTCTTTCCAAAATGATAACGTGATGCATATTTTCTGGCTGGTTCAGTGAGAGTGACAGCAGCTCGATTAGTTTTATATTTGACTTCATCTGCAAAATACAATTAAAGCTGTTTATTTACCACTCCAACTTTCAGAAACCCTAAATGTAAAAATTCAAATAACACTCTTATAAATAACTGAAAACTTTGATATACACACACCACGCTGTCTAGCTAGCTAGCTATGTGAAATATCATGAGTCACTGCCATATGAAAAGTCATCTATGGGAATTCACTTATTGGATTAGGTGGAATGTGGTCCTTATGAAGCAAAAGACATGGAGAGAGAGTCTAAAATGGCCTGCTCCTTTACACAGGGAATAGTATCTGTGGTCTTATTGGTACTACTAGGCGCGGCAAAACACATTACAAAATGCACATCGATGACCACAGGGTGGCCTGTGAACTGCACATCTCTCTGGATCGATGTCATCTATCATCATTATTAGAAAAAATCATTTCAGACAGTTCTTCTCTGCTTTCCATCCAAGTCTCCTATGATCCCATTATGTGATCTCAGAAATAATGTCGAATTATTCAGTAGGAGAATAAGGCTGTGTTATGTAGCAACAACAAAGGTAGCAAAAGAACATGGGCTTTAGAGACAGACTTATTTCTATTTCCAGCTATGCTGCTGTTTAGTGATGAGAGTCTGGGCACACGACTTAAATTCTATGATCTTCATCACCTGTAGAATAGGAGTGATAAGTCCTACCTCAGATTTTTGAGGATGATGTTAAATTAAGACTAGGTATGTGAAGTGCTTAGCAAAGTCCCTACTGTGTAATACAATTCTTGGCAATTTTTTTTCTTCCTCACGAATGGAAAACAGAAATAGTAACATAATTAAACACGGTGAATTAGAATAATCAGATAAAATCATATAACTGATGGCTAGCTCATTAGATTGAGAGATTAATGATTGGAATTAACCAGGCCAGGGCAAAGTTAGTCTCATATGTAGAAGAAGCAGGGTGAGGTCTCTATTCTGTCCTTAAATTATGTCTCATGTTTTACTCTCCAAAAGCTATTTAAGTTGTTTTTTTCAAATAGAGACCAGGAACAGCATTTTTTGCAATACCTACAAAGTGCCCAGTAAATCAGATACTCGGAACACAGATAAAAGACTCTGTTCCTGCTGACACCCCAGTCCTGGGGATCAGGTAGGTTGGGGAGCACTTGGATGTTAATCTTGTTTTTCTTTCCCCAGCTTTGGTGTTGTTAGGTGCCATCAAGGTGGGTCCAACTCATACTGACCCTCATAGGGTTTTCAATGGCTGATTGTTTTAGGATTGCTTTGGGAGTGAATTGCCACGTACTTCTCCCATTTTCGTGGTGCTGGGAATCAAACCCAGCACCTCAGACAGCACAGAAAGACACTCTACCAGCTGAACCAAACCCCAGCCTTTCCCAGCTTTATTGAGATATAATTGGTATATAAGGTGATAAATTGGTATAAATATACACAATTGAAAATTGTTGTTGTTGTTGTTGTTGTTGTTGTTAGGTGCCGTCGAGTCAGTATCCCACTCATAGCGACCCTCATAGGGTTTTCAATGGCTGACTATTTCGGGATTGCCTTGGGAGTGGATTGCCAGGCCCTTCTCCCATTTTTGTGAAGCTGGGAATTGAACTTGGGACCTCAGAGACTGCAGCGCAGCACTCTACCCACTGAGCTAAATCCCAGCCCATTGAAATTTGGTGTATAAATTTATAACATATATAAATTAGCGGCATCTGACATATTTTGGACATGTTATCAGGAGGGACCAATCCCTAGAAAAGAACATCATGTTTGGGAGAGTGGTGGGCCAATGAAAAAAAGAAACACCCTCAACCAGATGGATTGACACAGTGGCTGTAACAATGGGCTTTAACATAAAAATGATCATGTGCATGGCACAGAGTTGAGGAATATTTCTCGTTCTATTGTACATAGGGTCGGACCTGACTTGACAACATCCAGTAACAAGAAAATATAAATTGAGAAACTGGTATACAAATGCATAATTGATAGTTTGTATGCAAATTGATAATTGTTATTCAAATTGATATATTGGTAAGAAAATATGTAACTACATAACAGTAGACTTTGGACAATAAATACACTCATGTTACTGTCACCATAATCCAGGTGATAAAGATATTTACCACTTCTAAAAAATGTCTTGTATCTCTGTTTTTCTTTCTCTCTTTTTATTTTTGTGAAAAGAATACTTAACCTATGATCCATCCTATCTACAAATTTTTGAGCACATAATACCTAATTGAAAACTATGGGCATTGTGTTTTATAGCCAATCACTGGATTGCACTCATCTTGAACAGCTGTTACTGTATACCAAGTGAACAAAATTCCCCATATGCCCCCCCATACCTTCTTTTTACCACCATTCTACTTCTATGCCTTTGACTATTTTAGATGCCTACTATACAAGGGGGCTGGGATTTAGCTCAGTTGGTAGAGCACCACTCTGCAGTCTCTGAGGTCCTGAGTTTGATTCCCAGCACTGCAAAAACTGGAGAAGGACATGGCAATCCACTTCTGAGGCAATCCTGAAACAATCAGCCACTGAACACCCTGTAAGGGTTGCTATGAGTCGGACATGACTCCATGGCACCTAATAACAAACTATATAAGAAATTATGTAATGTTTGCTGGGATTACCTATCTTCTGTTGTCCTTTTGTTAAAGGGAAACTATCCCTTGTGAGGAATAATATATTAATTTTTCATTAGTCTGGAACGACTCAGTTTTGCTATGATCACAAACTGGAAAAGACTAAAATCCACACCTCCCATTTGACTGAGAGGGGAAAGGAAGTTTAAAGAAGGTGCATACTTTCCTTAAGTTGATTAAATTGGTTTTTGGCACTAACAGGGCAGGAATAGAGGAATGCTCATTTTGAGCCCAATGTTGGGCCCACCACTTTCAGCTACTGGCTCATGGAAAGCCATGACCTCAACCTGAAAAACAATTCAAAGTGTGTGCACTCTGTGTGGGTGGCCCTTGCCTTGAGGGAAATGAAGGCTGGGTTCAGATTTGACCTTGAAGCCAGCCTTCCTTCTCCCTTGTTCAATTGTCAGAGCCAAAGTCGCCGCTGCAGTTGGACTCCAGACAGGAGCAACAGAGAGGAGGAGCCTTCAGCCCCCTCATGAGCTTCCCAGTGATTGTGACATATTTCTCTCTGTTCCCTGCCCAAGGAAAGGCTTTAATATAAAAATATGGGATGCCGTTTTAATCATAAACAATTTCTAAAGCATTAAAAGTGCAAGATTTTTCCAAGAACTGCATTGAAAACATCTAGGCTTCCTGCCTTTGCTTGCTTAAGAAAAATGGCATTAATTCCTTCAAGTAAATGACTGGATCTTAATGGTTTCTTTGGTTAAGATTTTAGTGTAATCTTGATGTATCTTTATCTGAATGGGTTTAAAGGTTCAAAATTATTCTATTTTTTAAACCACAGCAAGGAGAGTGATTCTCCAAAATCATCATCATAAATCACTTGCACTATGTTCATTTCTAGATTTTTATAATGGAGCAGAAAAAAAAAAAAAAAAAAAAAGAAGAGTGTGAGTGTCTCCTGCCATTGCCGGACTGGAAGAATATCAGAAGTACCAACTCTTGGGGGATTACAAGCCAACACCAGGCTTTTGGACTTCTTATCTGCTCATCTGAGATAAGATAAAGTGGCAGTCATTTTGACTTAATTAGCCTTTTTCTAGGAATCTCAATAAGTGTTCTGCTTGTGTTTCTGATACAAGGAGAATGTGTTGTTGTTGTTGTTAGGTGCCATCGAATCGGTATCCGACTCATAGTGACCCTCATAGGGTTTTCAATGGCTGACTGTTTCGGGATTGCCTTGGGAGTGGATTGCCAGGTCCTTCTCCCATTTTTGTGGTGCTGGGAGGTGAACTCGGGACCTCAGAGACCGCAGCGCAGCACTCTACCAACTGAGCTAAAGCCCAGCCCAAGGAGAATATAGCTACCAGAAAAAAGCTACTAGAAAAAGCAGGAGGTCATGCCTTCTAGCCACCCAACCATATTTGGTGTGACATTTAACCTTTTCAACTTTATAACAGTGGCATTTCCTTGGGTAGGTTTCTGTTTATTCTGCCTTTTTCCCTGGGGTACTGCTTTATCCTTAAAAGTAAGAAAGACCATACTTCTGGAGTCTAGCTTTTAAAATGTAGTTTAGGAAGGAGAAATCACCGTCAGCATATTTATCTAGAAATGTTAGGAATTAATTTAATGCTGTGATTATATATATTATACACAGATCATCAAGGGTTCTTGTCATGGCATCCAGGAGACAAGAATTTTTCAGTTCCACTGAAGTCCTCTGAAGAGAGAGTTGATCCAACATCAACAACTCCACAGAGATTGAATCGGGCTGTTGCTTAAAGTGACTGCATGGATTGGTTCGCAATGGACAGAGACAGAACCAGGATGTGAGGTTGAAAACCAGACATCATCTGCTCAGCTCAGAACCTCATGGCCACACCACCCACCTCAACTGACCACGGCATTCCTTGACCTCGCTCTATTTGTTTCTTATGATTTATGCAAGAACCTGGGGAAACCTCAGAGATAAAACGCTGTATTGAACATAGAGCTAGAGTGCTTTTGTAAATACCAAATGGGTATGCGCAGCCTTTGAACTGGTGTCTAGAGGCAAGTTTAAAGCACATTATGCATGCAATTTAACATTTATGAGGTTTGCTGGGCCGCCTTCTAAGGAAATGTCCAAATGCTATATATTTGGAAGGGCCTGCAGCCATACCACTGTGGTATCTGATCTCATCAGATCTCAGAAGCTAAGCAGGGTTGGGCCTGGTTAATACTTGGATGGGAGACCACTGGGGAATACCAGGTGCTGTGGGCTTGGGAGAAGGACCTGGCAGCCCACTCCTCCCCCAAAAAGAATCAGCTGTTGAAAAACTTAGGAATAGTTCAGTTGGTAAAGTGCTGCTTTGCTGTCTCTGAGGCCCTGAATTTGATCTTCAGCAGTGTAAAAATGGGAGAAGGATGTGGCAACCCACTTGCAAAACAATCCCGAAACAATCAACCATTGAAAACCCTATGAGGGTCACTGTGAGTCATACATGACTTGATGGCCCCTAACAACAACAACAACAACAACAATGATTTGTAGGACTGTGCTATATGCAGAAAATGGTTTAGTCCTGTTATTTTCTACTAGTCGTGCTTTTAAAGATCTTAAACTGCATCAGGAATAATAGGAAGAAATGAAGGTATAGGACAAGCAGTAGATGAAATGATCAAAAATACAGGGCAGAGACCAGAAAGAGAACACAACAAGCATTTCATGGAGGTTACAGAAATGCTTGAGAACCCTGAAAGAAAAGAACTTCTAAGCACTAGAGACCTAATGAGGTGACGTGAAATGAACCACAAAGCTTATGATATGAAAAGCCGGCAATATATGAAAGATGGTTACTATTAGCAACAGCGACAGATGTAGATCATTCTTTTTTCATGTATATTATAAGTAGAGTTTGTAAAGAAAAAGACAAAGTCTGTCATTCCGGGGTGAAAAAGTCTATCAGCGTACAAAGAGATCATACCCCTTTCCTCACCAATGGGTAAGGATGAAACTAATAGTACCAAATGTCAGTGACAAATGCAGGGCTGCACATCCCTGGGTCTTATTTCCATTTTTATTAAATTTCTTCCTTGCCCCAAACCTTTGAATTTCTTTAGGCTTGTCCTTATTTCATTTCAGCACTGTGAATCAATGCTAATTTGGCTGTCTGGGTGCTGTGACACACGCTGTTTTTCATCTCCCTTCTCCTGTTTTCTGGCTGTAATAGTCTGAAGTGTCTGTGTACAGTTGAATCTCATTGATCAGATTGAGTTTAAAGTATCTCTGACTTAAATAAAAGTACAAGAAGGAATTTTTCATGGCAAAGGGGAGAGACAAGGAGGCCAGCCGCAGGATAGTTGACATCCAGTGCCAGCCACCGACTGCCTGGAAAGTTTAAGAAGTTACTTCATCTCTCCAGTCCTAAGTTTCCTTATCGGCAAAATGAAAAGTATTGGAGCTGACAATCTTGAAGGTCCTTCCAGAGCTGGCAACCTTATTCTTTGAGATTAAAATCAATATCAGCCTGTCAGTCTTTTTTTTTTTTTTCAGAGCAAAATGTCAGCTACCTAACAGCATTATTCAGAGAATACCAGAATGTTAGACTGGCAAGAGATTTTCCAGTGATTGTAGCTCTTCCTCGGCTGTCCCATTTTGACATTTGAGGAAAATGATGCCCAGAGAGATGAAATGACCCATGACACAGCTACACAGGAGTAGATATGGCTATTTGACATATAACAAATTTATAAATAATGATATGAGGTTCTGGAGACTTTAAATGTTTAAGGAATAACAATGCTTAACAGATCTCATAATTGTGTCATTAGGAATTTGGAGGGACCAACAGGCAGAGAGTTGGAATAGGTATCTTATAGTTCTACCATAAGGTAGCCCTCCCTTATCCTGGTATCACTTTTCTTGGTTTCAGCTTTCCTCAATCAATGGTAGTCCCAAAATACTAAATGGGATATTCCAGGAATAAACAATTCATAATTTTCAAATTTTGTACCATTCTGAGTTGTACAATGAAATCATATGTCCATCCTGCTACATCTTGTCCAGTGTTTCAATTATCCTTCAGTCCAGAGTATCCATGTTGTATATCCTACCTGCCCTTCAGTCACTTAGTATTTATCTCAGTTACCAAATTGACTGAAGTCTTAATGAAGTGCTTGTATTCAAATAACCCTTATTTTACATAATACTGGCTCCAAAGCAATAGCATAATGATTCAAAGGAGACACAGGGCATAAAACATAAAAGGACAGATTAACTCTGGTATCATTTAGCAATACTTCAGGAAATATAGCAAAAACAAAACTAAACGGTACATACAATATAAGAGATTTGGTATTATCTGTGGTTTCAGGCATCTACCAGGTGTTTTGGAACATAGTCCCCAAGTATGGGTGGCAAAGGGGATTTTGCACAACATTTGTAAATCTGGATGACAGGTTACTAAAATGCACAAGATCCAAGTTGGACAACTACAGAAGAGAATATCTTCTTTGATATGCTTGCTGATAGAATTAACTGAAGGAGTTCTGTAAAGTGCCTCATGCACTGTGCCCTGCAACCATGGTCAAATAGCAGAAATATCATACTTAGAAAAAGGTTGTTAAAAATTCATGTGTCTTTCAAGGAATTATCAGCTACATAAATCTCTTCATAAATTAAGCCACTCTCAACAGTGATTTACACAATGTCTTGCTGATGACATTTTAAGTACTGTTCTAAAAGCTTATGGTGATTAATTCAAGATAGAATTAATGTAAGATGAATTGGTATCTCATAAATTGGAGCATATGGCTGACAAATAAAATGAGAAGAGTGGTGGTCCACATGAGATTGATGGTAAAAGAGCAAAGATACGTTGGTATCTCTCTAGCACGGTCCCTACAGGAGCATGCTGATGTTGTAGGATAGGCCCCAATTCCTTAGGAATAGTAAAGAGTGGAAAACATAATTCATCATCAGATTTGGTGGGGAATATGTTTCAAGTTTCCACCCACCTTTATTTCCATTCTCTTTACACTCCCTAAGTAAACAGAGATACAGACCAGAAGGGCATGCCTCATCTGGGACCAAGAAGTATGACTGAATGTCCAGTATTTAGTAATAAACAGAACTGCCTGAGTTTAGAAATCAGTACTCTAGAACCTGACCGTCCCTTGGAAATGATGGAAGTCTGAAGATTACAGCAGTTAGAGTAAGTGACTCTTGAACCAGTGTCCTCCCAAAAAGCTGCCATCTGAACAGGCTACCATGAGGCTTCATTTTAATCAATATCTGAATTTCATGTTTGATTTCCTACAGATTTACCTCCAGGATCCATTAGGGGAAAAGGGGCATCAGTGAGAGTAAAATCAATAAATGTTTAGATGGCAGAAGCGTGGAGAGGGAGTTGCCTGAGGACATGATACAAAAGGAGGGTAAGTATTAATGAAATGGAATAGAGTCATGTTCCTCCTGTATCTGGCTTCATGGGACCAATGGCAGCCTGAAGTACACAAAAGACCCATGATATTGGGGGAGAGAGGAAAGACAGACATCACAGATCGTACAATATTCCTGAATCTAACTCCATTGGAGGCTGCAGCCATAGTACCCCAGCATCCAATCCTGCCTGATCTCAGAAGCTAAGCCTGGTTAGTCCTTGGATGGGAGTTTGTCTGGGAACACCAGGTGATGCAGATTAGGGAGAAGGACCTGGCAGCCCACTCCCGAATCAATCCACCATTGAAAACCCTATGAACAGCAGAGAAGCACTGACATAGTGCTGAGCATGGCACAGTGTTAGTGTTTGGTTCTATTGTATGTAGGGTCATTATGAGTCAGATCCAACTGTATGGCCCCTGACGGCAACAACAAGAACAACAAGAAAAACAAAAACAACAAGAACAACAACAACAACTCCATCAGATTAATAGAAATGTTAGTGATTTCCTTTTCCATTTAGGAATAAACAGTGTTAAAAATTATTGTAAACTATAAACTCTAAACATACACATTTATATTTTCATTTTGTCAACTAAGGTCAAAATCAGAAAGAAAACAATACAAAATGAGCAAAAATGCTATATTCTTACTATTCAAGTGGAAATAAACAGTCAAAAGCACAATAAAATAAAGCAAACCCAGCATCAATCTTGGTGTCAACCCAAACACAGGTGAGATATGACTGTCTCTAAACTCTCTAGGATTCTGTTTAAGGTAAGAAATTATATCTTAGATCTATTTTCCTTACAAGTGAGTGTATAACAGAATGCTAAGCACAGAGAATGCACTGAATAAATATTTGTTGACCTAATGTGTTAATTAATAAATTCAACAGATTTAGCAATATCTGAGATTTGCTATCGTAACCAAGCTATCAAGCCACACCATAACCCAAAGGGTGTGGGTCAGGGCTCAGTATTCTCATGAGTACCACTGAAACCCCGAAGCCCAGCCCGAAACTTCTGGAAGGACAAAGTTTGTAATATGGCACATTCATTAATCAGAATGTCCCCCTTCTCTTAAACAGGATCCTACATTTCAGGGCTATTAGTTTGTTTAGTGGTCCACAGCACAAGAGGAAGAAAGGAAACGGAAGTACTGGGTACGTTACATTAACCTTCCTCCGGGTCTGGTCTGCTGTTTGCTTTCCTGAAATTATTTTTAGAATAACTTCTCTGTCACAGCCATAGTAGTATTATGGCTACTGGACATGTTTGTGTGTTTGTTTTCTATAAACGCCTTTTTCTACCTTTTATTATTTTGTTAAAATAAAATGCAGAGTTATTAGTGCACAGGTCAGTCTAGACTAGATGGAACAGATGTGTCGTTTGACATTTGAGGAATTCAAATTCACCAAATATGTGAATCTCCAGGAAGAGTAATAATAGATATTAAGTATAAAAGATGGAGAAAGAGAAGAACATGAGTTACGTTTCATTGCTAAACATAAAGAATATGTCTTAATTAAAATTCACAAGGTAGGTGGGATAGAAGGTGGGGAACCTATTTGATGTGGATGAAGTGAATTTGGAAAGGAAAGAATTTTCAATTATAGTAGCAGTGAAGGGCACAGAAAATAAAGTCTTGTGTGGCAAAGGAAGCCTAAAGAGGTGGGTGTTTCAATTACAGAGGAAGGAATGGAAGTTCAAAAATGATGAACACAAGTCATTGTGTGGGTGGCAACAAGAGGAATGCTAGGAAATTAAAGCATGCTTAAGTATTTCACTCTGGTTTTCAATATGATTCAAATATTAAGTTGCTTAGATTTAGTTCCCAATAGGAGCTGAATTTTCATCCTCCCAGTGAGAGAATTTGTAATTTTAAGTTATAACCTCAGCCAAACCAAACTATGATCTAAATCAGTTCTTGCGGTGGCTATTGTTTTTATTCTATTTACAACTGCTGGAGTTAAGTGAATAATATATTTATTTTTAAATTTTCCTTTTATTGGAAATTTTAAATGTATGACTTCATGGGTTTCATTCTGACATGTATTTCATTGTGATATCTCTATATATGCATTTCATTGTACATTGTTTAAGAGAGTAATTTAAAAACAATAATAAGTCTGGGTATAGAAGCCAGGAGATATGCCCACATTCTGCCAAACTGCCATGCAAAAGTAAAATTAACAAAGTATCAGCCAGTTTAGAATCATTTTAATTAATCTAGTAGCTGGATTTATTTTTAATTTGTTTAGAGAGTCAATGCTTTCTGGAGCTATGTCTAGCAGAGTGAAGCGGGTTGCACAGGTGCATTGAATGTGAATGATATGAAGACCCCGCCCCAGTCTTGTCTATTGGTGGGGCAGAGATTCTTGAACAGAACACGTGTAAGCTCTCAAGCACCTGGCATCTCTACAATAAACTGGCACCGTAAAGTTCTCTTGGACAGGAGGAAGGAGAATGAGGACGGCAGGAACCCTTATGTGTATTTGCAAAGATGAAATGGTAACCTCTTTAAGATATTCTTTTTAATAAAATTTCCTTTTAAAACTGCTCCAAAATATTAGCATCTTTTTCTGCCCATTCTGCCTTATTTCCCTTGCAAGAACAGAATTTTTCATAGCTGTCTTCTTTAACCAGCCTTGGGGAATGCTATTAGAATCTGTGTGACCCAATGAAGTGCTGACACTAAGCTATAGAGGTGTATCTGGAGTTTATTATTGGGTATTGGAAACTTACACGTGTTTACAAGCATACACATGTGTAATTAGATTATGTTATTGCATTGGGCTTCCGAAGTGCTACTCTGCAACATAAAGTTAACGTTTATGCTTGTAAATGGCTATGTGATATGTCTTCCAGTAATTACATTTTACAGAAACCAACAGTGTACAACACTTGTTGTTCCCTATCCATTTGCCTTATACCCATGTTAGGAAAGTGGGAAAATGCCATTTGGGTATAAGATGAGTCAGTAAACCAGGTCTCACCAAAAAATCATCTCAAATCTTGCCTTTTGAACTTGTCATGTATAATTATTTAACTCTAGGAAGGCTGAAATGTATTTTTTGAGTTTCATTTTTTACACAGAAATAATTCTTACATAAAAACTGGAAATTCGAACAAAATAATTTTCTAGAGTAAGTAAAACATCACACAGAATATGTTTTCCAGTATTTTCATGAAAGCATCACAAATTAATTTAGGAAGCTAACAATTACCCTTAAGAATATTTCCATTTTTGCCAGGCACGGTGGCACACACCTATAATCCCAGCGGCTTGGGAGGAGGAGGCAGGAGGATCACAAGTTCGAGACCAGAGGCATCCTGCATAACTTAGAGAGACCCTGTCTCAAAAAGTAAAAAAATGGGCTGTGGGTGCAGCTCAGTGGTTCAGCACTTGCAAAGCATGCAAGCATGAGGCCCTGGGTTCAATCCCCAGTACTGCAAAATTAAAACAAAATAATAATAATATTTCCATTTTTTAAAGTAGCTAAATTATATTAATTACCTTTGTGGTATGTACTAATGCAAGTGACTATAGAAGCTAGAGTTTTGCAATATTCTGTGTAGATTTGTACTCCATCTTTGTATGAATCCTATTTGTGGCAGTATGCTATGGCTAGTACAATTGTCCTATGGTTAAAATAAATTAATATTATAACATGCTAACATCAGCATTCATAAATCAGGCATTATGGTTACAAACATGGGTATGAATTTTTTCTTATTTCTAGGGAAATTCCTATTTCGTTAAGGGAGACACATGTACAGTTAGGTATAAGAAAGTGTAATTGCTGTTGCTGTAGAAATATGCATGATTTCAGACTAAAAGAAATTATGCTATTTGTGTGACCCTTTGCAGTGCTTTGTAAAACTATACCTAGAAATTTTTTCATTAATTGTATGAAGTGTTCAATTACATTAAGTCACTCCACTGAGACCCTAGGGCTACTTCCGGGAGAAATGTTCTGTGACTTGGACCTAATTTAAGTTGTTCTGTAAGTTCTTCCTCTTACTGTAAGTTCTAAATTGGGAGAAATGAAATCCCAAGGGGCAGCATGGGCTCTAGGTTCAGACACAGATCTGCCATTTTCCTCTGCTGTATTCATGCTCTGAATTTGGTTTCCACATCTGTCGATGAGATACTACTGAACTTAAGATCCAATTAGAAACAACATAGACAATTAGGTGAGGATACTGTGAGTGGAGACTGCTAGCAAATGTAGTATCACTCTGCTGCTTTTCAACAGAGACCTATTATTGGTGACAGCCAAGGGAAGTCCCATAATGCAACCCCTCTGGGACTTGTGTGTGTCCTCTGCAGACACATTCTGTTACCAATCAGAGTGCGCCTTCCCAGGCTTATAGTCACTGCAGTTTCCAGAGTTTGAAAGATAGGACATTTCCTTTAAATCATAGTTGCCCAGTCCGTTAAATATCAACCATAGTAGTTAAATGAAAGGCAAAATATTTTCCTTATCTTTCCTTAGCAATCTAGAGGCTCATTTCTCCTAGATTTGTCAATTGTTGTTGCTGTTGTTAGGTGCCGCTGAGTCATGTCTGACTCATAGTGACCCTTATAGGGTTTTCAATGGCTGATTGTTTTGGGATTGCCTTGGGAGTGGGTTGCCATGCCCTTCTCCCGTTTTTGTGGTGCTGGGAATCGAACTCAGGACCTCAGAGACAGGAGAGCAGCGCTCCACCAACTGAGCTAAGTCCCAGCCCAGATTTGTCAATAAGCCCCAAGAATTCTTCTGATATTGATGTCAGTTGTTGTTGTCGTTGTTAGGTGCCATCCAGTCCTGTCCGACTCCTAGTGACCCTCATAGGGTTTTCAATGGCTGTTTCAGGATGGCCTTGGGAGTAGATTGCTGCATCCTTCTCCCACTTTTGTGGTGCTGGGAGTCGAACTTGGGACCTTAGAGATTGCAGAGTGGCGCTCTACCAACTGAGCTAAATCCCAGCCTACTGATGTCAGAGTGTTTTGCAAAGACACAGGAGAACTCTCATGTATTTACAAAACATGTAGCTATTCAGTCTTCATACTTTTTAGAGACAGGAAAGGTGCAAATGTGAAGTTCAGTTCAAGCTCAGCACCAGACTGGCCTTGCTGTGATCATAAAGCATTTGAATATTATTTTGACCTCTAAGAAATTATAGTGTACTGTCCAGTTCTTGATTTGAGCAATAATGGCATTTACAAACCTTGAAGAGAGTTAAGTAACATACAGACAGATGCCACACTGTGTCATTTAAACTGTTTCCCCATCCACATGAAACCTGAATAACAACTGGCTGCCTTATGATCAGTCTTAGCACAAGTTACATCTCACAGAAATAAAAACCCAATTGCTCCTATTCATTTTCCATAAAAGCAAAAATAATTCAATGGAAGAAAAAAAGCCTTTCAATAAGTGGTGCTGAAACAATTTATAGGCAATAAAGAAATTAATTTAAAAAATGAAACTTGATCTAAATACCTTTAACATAATAATCATATCAAAATGGAACATGGACTTAACTGGACAGTTTATAAAACTATAAAACATCTAGAAAAAAATCAGAGAAAACATTCAAGACCTAGGACAAGCAAAAACCTCTTAAGTGTGACACCAAAAAGCACGGGTGACAAAACAACAAAGAATCAATCTGACTTTATCAGAATGACAAACTGAAAGATCCTGTTAGGGATGCAATGACACATTGGAAACTGAAAGAAAATATTTGCATATATCTGACAAAGGATCTATGGAGTGTCTATAACTCAAATCACAACATTAAAAAAATAAGCAAATGTAGAAAACGGGGGAAGACATGGGAAGAGACATTTTACCAAAGAAATTATACAGATGGCAAAGGAGCACATGACAAGATGCGTGGCATCATTAGCGATTAGAGAAATTCAAATTAAAACTGCAATGAACCGTCACTACAAACCTACCAGAATGACTACAATAAAACATAGGGACAATGCTAAATGCAAGCCAGGCTACTGAGAAACCAGACCACTCATACGTTGCTGGTAGAAATATTAAATGGTCAGCCACTCTGGAAAACAATCTGTTAGTTTCTTTTAAAATCAAAAGAAAAATGCACTTGCCATACCATCCAGGAATAATATTTCTGGCATTCATCCTAGCAAAGTGAAGACTTATTTCAACTAGGAACTGATAAATAGATGTTCAAAGCAGTTTTACTCTTGAAAACATCAGCCAACAAAATATCCTTCAGTGGGTGAACTGTTAAACAAACTGGTGTATTTGCTCTATGTAATACTTGTTGGTAGTAAAGAGGAAAAACTATTGGTACATGGAACAACTTGTATAAAACTCAAAATATGCTGACTGAAATAGTATCAAAAGTGAAAGAACAGTGTGTGTGTATATATATATATATGATATATACACACATACATATATATTATATATGTATATATATTTGTATATATTTGTATATATATATATGTGGGCTGGGGATTAGTTCAGTTGGTAGGGTGCTGCTGTGCTGTCTCTGAGGCCCTAGGTTATATCCCCAGCACCACAAAAATGGGAAAAGTATGTGGTAATTCACTCCTGAAGCAATTCTGAAACAATCAGCCATAGAAAACCCTGTGAGCGTCACTATGAGTTGGACCCAACTGATGGCACCTAACAAAATATATATGTGTGTGTGCATATATATATATATATGTTGTTGTTGTTGTTAGGTGCCATCGAGTGGGTATCCGACTCATAGCGACCCTCATAGGGTTTTCAATGGCTGACTGTTTCGGGATTGCCTTGGGAGTGGATTGCCAGGCCCTTCTCCCATTTTTGCAGTGCTGGGAATTGAACTCGGGACCTCAGAGACTGCAGTGCAGCGCTCTACCCACTGAGCTAAATCCCAGCCCCATATATATATAGAATTCTAATATATAGAATTCTAATATATATAATATATATAATATATTATATATATAATTATATATATAATAAATAAATATATATATGTGTGTATAAATATATAAATATATGTGTGTGCATGTATATATATGTATATATGTATATATATATGTGTGTATATATATACATATATACTTATATATATGAATAAATATATGTGTGTGTGCATATATATATATATAGAATTCTAATACATAGAATTCTAATATATAGAATATATTAGAATATATTAGAATATATTAGAATATCTAATATATAGAATATATAGAATACATAGAATTCTAATATATAGAATTCTAATATATAGAATTATATATTATATTCATAGAATTATGATTTATATATCATAATTCTATAAATATAACATTTGTGAGAAAGCATCATAATAGATGGAGAACAAATCAGTAGTGGCCAGGACTTAAGGGATAAAGAGACATGTATTAACTACAAATGAATCAAACAAGGGAGTCTTGTAGCAATGGTATAGCTAAATATCTTGACTATGGTGGTGGCTACAAAAGGTACACATTTGACAAACTGCACAGAACTATATACAACATGGGGCTGGGGTTTAGCTGAGTCAGTAGAGTGCTACTGTGCACTCTCTGACACCTTGGGTTTGATCCCAGCACTGCAAAAATGGCAGAAGGACCTGGAAGCCCACTCCTGAAACAATCCCCAAATAATCAGTCATCAAAAACTCTTTGAGGGTTGTATGAGTTGTACTGGACTCAGTGGCATTTAACAACATATACAGATATACACACATGTATACACACATATGTGCAAAGGGAGTGACTATAACAGGTGAAATATTAATAAGCTCTATGGCTTGTACTAACATCAATATTAAAAAACAAACATAAAAACAAAAAACAAAAGCCAAAACACTCCAATCCTCCTTCTCCAGAAACCTTGTTTTTGCTTAATTAACCCAAAAAGACACCAAAGAGAGAACTGTATTTCCTCATTGAACAGCCAGCATACTAAATTACTCTCTTCATCCCCTTGGATCCCCAAAGTCTCTTCTTCATAGTTGCTTCTCCCTATTCTGTCTTTTCTCTCAACCAAAACTCCAGGAAACAAAAACAAATACACAGGCAAAAGTCCTCTCTTTTCCTCCCCTCCTCCTTCCTCTCATCCCCACAGCTAGCCTACTTCTTGCTTCTCCAAAGTACTGACCTCTTTGTTTTCCGGGATTCCCCCAGTGTCTCAATCATCTATCATGCAGACCATTTCAGCCTATTTTGGATTCTTTGGATACACCTCTTCGCCCTTCATGAGCAGCAATAAAAAATAAATAATTATGTCTTCCAGAACCTGACTGTGCAAACACCAAAACTGGGAGCTAAGAAGGATTCAAATATTGATAAGTCAGTACTGCTCTGCTTCTTTCATTGCCAAGTGGGGATACCAACCCCTCACCGTCAGAGGATGATTATGAGTTTTTAATGATGTAGGGAAAGCACCGAATGTTGTCTTTGGCACACAGAAGTGCTCAAGAAATGGTAGCTACTATAAACAGGGAGAAACTGGCATACAAAAGGGAATGATGTTAGTATTCTGAAATTTAACAATCCACAAATAATATTTACTAACTATCAAATGCATTTTTAGTTCTTTGCTAGTACTATGAAATTGCCAAAAATAAGTTAAACTTGACAAAAGTATATAGCATAGTATACTGCATAGGAGGACACTCAATGACTTCTGTCATCAGGAAAAGCTTGGTTAAAACCATAACAGGCTAACA
Organism: Pedetes capensis; assembly: GCA_007922755.1. Lineage (NCBI taxonomy): Eukaryota > Metazoa > Chordata > Mammalia > Rodentia > Pedetidae > Pedetes > Pedetes capensis. The sequence goes on from VMDO01002858.1 coordinate 81,205, forward strand.
GGATATACTTATTAGGATAACCAGACACTGAGCAACTGAATTTCAGATCTATTTCTGGTACAATCACAAAATGCCATAGGCACCACGTTGTTGTTGTTGCTGTTGTTAGGTGCCATCAAGTGTCAGCTTGGATCCAATTCATACCAATCCTATGTACAATAGGACAAAACACTCCCTGACGCCGTGCCATGCCTGGCCCTACGTCAGTGCTCTTGTGCTATTCACAGAGTTTTTGATGGTTGATTGTTTCAGGAGTGGGCTGCCTTCTCCCATTTTTGCAATGCTGGGGATCAAATGCAGGGCTTCAGTGAGTACAGTGCAGCACTTTACTGTTGTTGTTGTTGTTGTTAGGTGCTGTCGAGTCGGTATCCGACTCATAGCGACCCTCTGTACAACAGGGGAAACACTATTGTCAGTGCTTCTCTGCTGTTCATAGGGTTTTCAATGGCAGATTGATTTTTGGGAGGGGGTTACCAGGTCCTTCTCCCAAACCTACAGCTTCTGGTGTTCCCAGGCGGTCCCCATCCAGGTACTAACCAGGCCCAACCCTGCTTAGCTTCTGGGATCTGACAGGATCGGATGCCACAGGGCTACAGCTGCAGGCTAGCACTTTACTAGCTGAACTAAACCCCAGCTCCCCATAGGCACTATAGAAAACAGTTTCTCATGCAGTTAAACATTCACATACCAAACAAGCAGCATGCTCACTCCTAGGCATTTATCCAAGTGAAATGGAAACTTACATTCAAACAAAAGTCTACACGAAAATGTTTATAGAAACTTCATTGGTCCACAACTGAAATTCCCCAAATGCTCTCCAACTGGAAAATGCATAAACCTACATACTAGGTATGTCCATACAACCGATTCCCTCTCGGAAACACTTTGGCGTGTACCAGGACACACAGCATTTGAATGATCTCAAGTACATTCTGCCAAGTAGAAGACTCTGTACGTAAAAGCCAGAATCCCATATGGTTCTACACAGGCACAGTGTAGACACGGAACAGATTGATCATTAGTGGCTGCAGGTGGGAGGGGACTGATTGAAAAAGTGACAAGGGAAATATCTGGGGTGATGGAACTCTTCTGTATCTTGGTTGTGGCACACAACAATACACATTTTTCCAAACTCTTAGCAAAGTACACTAAAAAGTCTGGACTTTAGTTTTTTGTAAACTCCAACTTTTAAAAGAAGGAAATGTGAACCTGAATGTAAATGACACAGATCTTCTCACTGTGTGCCCTCAGATACTACACAGGAAATCAGACATCATGACATACATGCCTAGGAAGAGGCCATTATACTAGGAGAGCATTTGCTGCTGGATTCTGAGCTCAAGGGATAGGCAGACTCTGAAGTGAAATTGGTCTCTAACATGGGAGGAAGGAAGACAGGGCTTCAATGCCAACCACCAAAAGGATGGGGAAAATCTGGCTGGGCACAGAACTGACAATGTAATTTTGCCTAAAGGAACTAGAGGAAAGAAACATGGAGCAGGAAGAGTCCTAGCTGGCTGAAGTAGAGTTTGTGTTGGGAGGAATGAGAGATAGATTTGATAAAAAGGACAGGGCCCGTTTGGGGAGATCTTAAGTTTCACAGAGCCGGGGAGAGGACTCAAGTGTTTTCGTAATGCAATTATAGGAAGGATTGGAATGGAGAGGGATCATGAAAAGGCAGTTTTTTCAGATGCTGCTGCTGGAAAGAGTGTACCCCGTGCAAAGGGAAAGAAGCAATCACCTGCCCGTGCAAAGGGAAAGAAGCAATCACCTGCCACAACAGCAAAGGGAAGTCAGTGTGTTACTTACACTGCAGAATCTAGATCCTTTATAGCTTTTGAACTGACATCTTAGCTGATTGCTTTAATAATAGATATCCAGTGTTAAAAATGGAATCTTTGGATGTTTAGTAAAGGGAACACACAGCTGCCTCTCGCACTTTATTTCTATAGCCCCTGGGCATGAGACATCTCATAGAGAAAGGGCTGCTCGGGAGAGCTGTTTGCTTTTAGACCTTTGGGGATGACAGCTATCTGGATTGCCACATGCTCAAGTCATTCCTGGGCTCATAAATAAAGAGCACTTGGAAATCCTAGGGAACAGTGCCTGAATGCTCCAGAGCCCAAATGCACTGTGGCCCCTATATAAAGTCCCCAAAGGAAAACCATCCTCAGTTGCACTGGAAGCTTCGGTGTAAGAACAAGACAGCACAGTTTTAGACCCTCTTACTGGAACGACCTGTTCCCATGAATGCCTCAGATGTCTCTTCCATGGTTTTAGCTAATCATCTTCATTTAAAATGATTGTATAGATCAATGACTGAAGTGCAAGGATTTGGGCTTCATTTTGAATTTCAGTATAAGACACTGGAGGGTCTATTCATTATCTAGTGCTGTAAAATTCTACTCAGAATCCTTACAGGGACTAAGAAACCTTAATTTTACGTTACATTATCATGTACATACATCATAACTATTCAAAGAAAAGATGTCAAGAGGAACAGAGTACGTTGGTATTAAAGTAGGTGTGGCCCTGAGCGTTCTAGAAATCTCTTAATGAATCCTGGGATACACTGTATTAAGAAAATGTCAAATGTCTTGCTGAGCAGCAAATAGATAAACCCTACAACAGCTTCAAGTAACAATGAGGCTAATATCAAATGCCCTTCACAGGAGAGTCCTGGAGGCTTTTACAAATGGCATAACATTAATCTGAACATCACTCCGGAGGAGCATCAAATTAATTTCCATTTCAGAAATGGAACCCCTGAGAAAGCAGCATGTCCAGGACCACAGTTAAACCTACTTTTTAGCATGCTTAAGGCTGGTTTCTAACAGCCATCTGTTCTAACAGCTCATTTCAGTTTCTGGGATAGAAGAGGGCACGAAATGTCAAAATGGAAAACTAATCATATTCATTTAACATATTTTCAGCATATATCGATATTAATACTATAGGATTATTATCCTCAAAGAGCAATTTTAGGAAACATTATGGTGAGTGCTATGATAATAATATGATTGAGATACAGTGGAAATATCTGTGGGATAAATGATCTGAGATGGTTGAAACCACGGATAGGACTGAACCCTCTTTCCTATGCTTTTTCCATACATACATAAGTATAATAGTTTAATTTATAACTTAGACCACACTAACAATAACTAGTAATAAAACAACTATAACAACATATTGTAATAAAAGTTATGTGAATATACCTTCTCTCTCTCTTGACTGCCATAGACATGCAGAAAAGAGATTATTCATTCTCTGAGAGAGATGGAGCTGGATGGCAGGAAATTTCAGTCATACTACTAAGAAAGGTGCAAAATTTAAAACTTGTGAACTGTTTATTTCTGGAATTTTCCATTGAGTATTTTCAGACCCAGGCTGTGGGCAAGTGAAATTGCAGAAAGTGAAACTGTGAATAAGGAGGGGCTACTGTGTAGGAGATGATTGTCCACTACATGCTATGCCATGGACGACTCTTAGAAACATGATGAGAGAAGCAGGTGGATACCAAGGGGCACCTATTTGGTTCTGCTTATGGAAATCACAAAATAGGCAAAACTAAGCTAGGACATTGGGAGAAGGACCTGGCAATCCACTCCCAAGGCAATCCGGAAATAGTCAGCCATTGAAAACCCTATAAGAGTCGCTATGAGTCGGATACCGACTCAACGGCACCTAACAACAACAACAAACTGTATAGGAGAGAAAAAGAGTCAACTTGGGAGATTAGAGAAGGAGTGAAGTTTAAGGTGAGCCTTGAAGAACAATAGGAATTATCTTTAAGAAGGCAGGAAATGGATTCTAGAGAGAAAAAAGCATATACAAAGCACGAAGCACTATAATTGCCAGGAGCCAGAGTAAATAGTTTGTGTAGTTGGGTTTCAGGGGTGGTGATGGGAGTAGAGGATAAATGATGGTGGGATTTATGTGTTAAGCTAAAGGGCTGAAAGTGCATCCTCCATGCTAGCAAAGAGGCCAGTGCACCATTCAGAGGGGATCCATGGTCCGTCAACATTCAGATACCAATAAAGAGTTGTAAATGTAATTTACAAGCACGTCACCAGCCTCCTCATAAACCCCACTTAAAAATCACATCTGTTTGTACTTTATGGGATGCCAGCTGCTTATTTTACACAGGAGGAAAAGAAAATAAAGTTGGGATGCAACTAGTTCATCTTTGCCTTGGACTCCGGCAAAAGGAGCGGTCAGCTGAGCACAGTCACAGAGGAGAAAGGCCAGAAAAGTTCCAAGAAAACAACCAGGATTCAGAATTTGTTGGACATAAAAGATTGAAGAAAGATATGATGACTCAACTTTTGATTCTAAATCATCAGACTTTTTAGGATTTTCATTGATTGGTAAAATAAATGAGAAAATAAGAAAGACTCATTTAGGTGCAGCCGTACCACTGTGGTGTCCCATCCCATCAGATTTTGGAAGCTAAGGGTTGAGCCTGGTTAGTACTTGGATGGGAGACCACCTGGGAACACCATATGCTGCAGGCTTGGGAGACGGACCTGTAACCCCCTCCCAAAAATCAATCAGCCATTGAAAACCCTATGAACAGCAGAGAAGCACTGACAATAGTGTTTCCCCTGTTGTATGTAGGGTCACTATGAGCTGGATACCAACTTGATGGCACCTAACAGCAGCAATAAAACATTAGGTGCAAAAGCTGAATCATTATCCCCAAACATGGTCAGTATGAGGTGACAATGGGACTTTAAGTGAACAAAGTTCTAAGTGCCTGGTGAGGAAGGGGAAGCTGTCTGGACACCATCCGTTTTGCAGGGACTCTAACCTTGCCCTCGAGGCTGCTTACCATACATCAGCTGACCAACATGGAGGAGTTGGGCTTGTAGATGATGGCCTGAGAGTTAGGGGGTGTCCCCTCTGCTGGGGTCCCCAAGCACAGCACTGTGGTCCATGTTTTGTTCCATGCTACTGCTCTCCTGATGTCATTTCCATGAAATTCACTCAGACTTTATCCATTCCTCCCATGCAATTCCCATTGGGATTGTGAGGATGCTGCCAGGTGGGCTCTGTGGGAAACAGGTGCTGCCACGCAGTCAGGGCTGCAGACCTTCCACTGGGAGTGCAGTGTTAAAAGAACCGCGAGATGCAGGTTTGGGCTCAGGGAGTCCACAGACCCCAATGCAGACCTGATAACCTTGCTGCCAGGCCTCGGGGGAGCTCCACAGCAAAGATGACCCCATGGAACCCTGTGGGGTGGAGATGGCTCTGCCCTTGTCCCCTCACTCTGCTCAGTCCCTGCTTAGGGACCACTTGGAGAAGAGCCAGACCTTAGTTTGAAAGCTGAATCAGACCCTGAAGGAACTAAAAGCTGGGGGCATGGGCTGACCACATTGTTCTTGGCCACTTGTTGTTGTTGTTAGGTGCTGTCCAGTCGGTATCCGACTCATAGCGACCCTCTGTACAACAGAGGAAACACTATTGTCAGTGCTTCTCTGATGTTCATAGGGTTTTCAATGGCAGATTGATTTTGGGGAGGGGGTTGCTAGGTCCTTCTCCCAAGCCTACAGCTTCTGGTGTTCCCAGGCGGTCTCCCATCCAGGTACTAACCAGGCCCCACCCTGCTTAGCTTCTGAGATCTGATGGGATCGGATGCCACAGGGCTACAGCTGCAGGCTCTTGGCCACTAACGAGTCCCTTTTTGAGGTAGGATCTGAGCAGGGCATCTCTATGCCTGTCATAGATGTCATGAAACCTCATTAGGTGACACTCTGATGAGATGATGTACAGGAGCTAGCTCTCAGTAGCAGGAATTGCTGTGTGTAGCCTGCAGAAGAAATGCGCTCCTGTCTTTTGGACACCAATATCCATGTAACTGATCAGGTTTTGGTCTATGCATTTGATGCTAGGGAGTTCAGAGCCAAATTTACAGAGAATATGCCAAAATGCTTTTGTTGTTGTTTTTGTTAGGTGCCGTCGAGTCGTTATCTGACTCCTAGTGACCCTTATAGGGTTTTCAATGGCTGACTCTTCCAGGATTGCCTTGGGAGTGGATTGCCAGGGCCTTCTCCCATTTTTGCGGTGCTGGGAATTGAACTCAGGACCTCAGAGACTGCAGCACAGCACTCTACCAACTGAGCCAAAATGCTTTTAGCATTCAAAAATAAAATTTGCTGATTATCCTCTTCTTTTGAGTTCTTTTAAACTTGGAAAGTCTAGAAGCTTCTTTAGCCAAAGAGTAGATCTCAAGGGACCTCCTCTTTATCATCACAGCTCCTATTCTTATCATGGATCCTAACATACAAGGGAGTACACTGAATTTTTAGCAGGGTTGTCATTTGATCCAATTCAAAAGTGAGAAAGAATCATCAAATACAAAAGAAAAAAAATACTTTTGTGTTCTTACTATGCAACATACTTAAATTGAAAATCTGATTATTTGTGGAGTCTTATTGATCTGTGGTCCTGAGTAGCAAAACATACTTGAAATTGCCTCTGAGCAAATGCTCAGGACCCTATACATAGGTAGTTATTAAAAGCTGGAAGAAGTAATAAAATTATGCAGTTCTTTGCTTTGTCACGTTTCCCAGTAGAGCTCTGTAGAAAGGAAATAATCACTCTGGAATTTGTTTCTGCTGGAGAGGCCAATATCTAAGGACTCTTTGGCAGTCACTTGTTTTGTGTGTCACTTCTTGGAGTGTTGTAATTACAGCCATCTGGGCATTAGGAAAGAGAGCCCTCTCTGTCTGGGAAAGAGGGCTGGTAATGAGGCTCAGGGATGGACAAGTGGTGAGGAGAGCCACTTTCCAGAGCAAAGCTATAGTGGCCAGCATAGGCCTGTTGTCAGAACTGAAGAAGACAGGCATGATATGCTAAGTGACTCCAGTGCAGGTGGCAGTCAGGAAGGGGACTTGCTAGTCATTGAAGTACGTATGTAAACAGTAATCCTCAAAGGAAGAGGAAAAGAATCAAAACAGGATGCATAGTGCTGGACTGAACAGGCACAAGGAGGACTGGCTGTTTAGTTTGTGGAACTCAGTGTAAAATGAATATGCAAGGTCCTTGATCAAATAATTGCTAGGAATTTAAAAGCAATAGCAGCAAAGCCTTATAATAAGCATGTGGCCTTTCTGAGATTGGGGACTTATGTCACTGTACAGTGAAGCCCACCTGAGCTATTGACCCATACACTAACTACAAGAGACATGAAGCATTTTTTTCAGATCACCAATTAATAGCTCATCTTTAAACCTGAGAACCCCCACGTGTCTGTCAGTTCATCATGCTGTGAGACCTTGCATATTGCTGTGCTACTAAAAGCTATGCCACTAGTATCTCAGACACTAGCAGGGCCATCCATGGTGGACAGGTTTCAATTGAGCATCCAGACCAAGGCATACTAGGGAGAAGGTCTCAGTAGCCCATTTCTGAAATAATTAGCCATTGAAAACCCTATGAAAAGTAAAGAAGCACTGTCAAATATAGTGCCTGAAAATGAGTTCCCTAGGCTGGAAGGTATTCTGGAAATGACTGGGGAAGAGCTGCCTCCTCAAAATAGAGTCGACTTTAATGATGGGAATGGAGTAAAGCCCCTGGGACCTCCTTCTGCTGATATGGCATGATTCAAAGTGAGAAGAAACAGTGGCTGCAACATGGTATCAAACATAAAAAGATCATGTGCATGGCACAGTGTTGTGTAGTGTTTCATTCTGTTGTGGACAGGGTCACTATGAGTTGGATCTCACTTGTCAGTGCCAACAACAATGACACCAACACCACACCTGAGAAAGTTTTGCTTTTATTATTTTTCCTGGTCTCACCAGTTGGTCCTTTGCTCTTTTGAGGAAACACTGTTACCATAGGCAGCAAGGGTTACAAAATCTCTATTCAGTCCCATCTTTCCATAGGGAGAGGCTGATAGAGAACCCATCTGCCTTCAAATAGCCTCTATTCTTGTTGAAATATATGTTGGACCATTTCTTTGCATACCAACATTTTTGGTTCAGAAATTAGCTTGTCATCATAATAAACAAAGAACGGCTAACCAGTTCTTAGTAGGAACTTTCATGGGATCCAGACTTTCATTGCTAGAAGTGGATATAAACACTTTATATAATATCATTGATGTTGTTGCTATTATTGGCACAAATGCTGTTAAATACAGCCATGGAAATTTCAGAGTCAGAGCTCATAGAACTTGAGTGGATCAAGGCTATTACCTTCTATGGGTGAATTTAACTGGAAATGGACCACTTTAAGTCAAGTAAATCAGAATAGGGCTGGACAAAGGCAAAGAGGTATGGGCAAGAATATTTTGAAAACCTACAAATCCCAGAGTGACCTGATGGCTTCCTGGGGAAGAGCTACAACTTCCCTCAAGCCCTTTGCCCCTAGATGAGAAAGCAGGCACAGATGGGTGCAGGAGCAAGCACTTGTGTACGCAGGTAATTAGACAGAGGTGGACCTAAAATGCAGGTGTGGCCCTGGCCCAACTCTTGCCACAGCACAATGGAAGCAATCAACTTCTAGGGCTCTGAATATTTTAGTGTAGGAGACAAATGATTTTAGGAATTATGGTTTAAGAAAAGTTGGGCCCTGTGACTAGAATGAATATTTTCTTTCTTTTTTCTCTTTTTTTCTTTTTACTTTTTTTTTAAGGTACTGGGGGTTGAACCCAGGGCCTCGCACTTGCATGCTTTGCAAGTGCTGGACCACTGAGCTGCACCCCCAGCCCACTTTTTAACTTTTTGAGACAGAGTCTTGCTAAGTTACACAGATTGCTTCTAGTCTTGAACTTGTGATCCTCCTACTTCCTCCTCCCGAGCCACTGGGATTACAGGTGTGCACCACCGCTCCTGGATTCGAATGAGTATTTTCTACAATGAATATTTCTTATGTTAAACTCAATATACCATGTGCCTAGTGGCGGAACTTCTCCTGCTAATGAGTATCCTATATATGTATAACTAAAAGGTAGGACTAGTATACAATCTCTAATTCACATAAAAGTCTGTGAATACTAGTCTTAAATTTTAAAAAATACAGTATAGACTAATGGAAATTAAGAAATAAAACTATTAGAAGACAAATTTCCTACCTAATTTTCAAAATGAACTTTATTTGGCTATGTGATTTGATAAAATGTATCCATGGAAAAGCTACTCAGTAAATCTCTAAAATAGTAAAATATCCCTTCGCTGACAACTTATTTTCCTGGCTTTTTGCCGGCTGTGTTTTCATACTTACATGATACTTATAAGTCATATGATGAATTAATGTTACAGTAGGGCAAGCTGACCCATGACAGTCATCATTAACTAAAGGTGACACATTGATAGATGCCTTCAGCCAGAAACCTGGAACTAAAGAGTACATTTTCCCTGCAAACAAACCAAGCTTTTCTTGTACACTAGGGTCATTTTACATGAAGACAAGGAAAGAAAAATATTCAGCTGTAATGGCCCAACATCTAAAGTGTCTAAGCTTAAATGAAAGGAGCCTAATATATTGGAAACCCATAGCAACCAAACGCATCTCTGAGGAGTTCTGTGTGGAACTGAGAAGAACCACGCAGGTTCCAGGAGGCGCTCTCCCAGCAGTGTAGAAAGATTTAAAAAAATTAAATGATTCCCCATATGAGATCCCCAGAGGAATGAGTTAGACTAAATGTTATCCATCTGCTTAGCTTCAGGTTTCACCGCAGCTGTATGGGTCTTCCCAGTAGAGTGCCCCTTTCCCCAGAATTAGCCCACTACAGGGAGCCAGTCCTCAGGAGTCCTCAGGAGACCCCGGGGCCAGGTGATGAGAAACAGTTATGAGTGAACATACCAAATGATGCTACCTCTTCAAGTAACTTCTTGCAAGCAAAACATTTGTCATGGGTCTGACATGAGTCCCACCTCAGCCTTTCACGCTGGGCCTGGCTTTTTCTTCAGTGTTAAGCCATGAGAGCCATTGTGTCCCCTAGTGAAATATTGATAAGTTTCCAAGTTTTAATCATGTGACCTCCGTTTTTATTTCTTCCTTCTGATGTTTCTTCATTTTAGCACTGCTACTATGGCTGCATTCGGTCATACTTGTTTTTGTTAGGTGCTGTCAATTTGGTATCCAACTCATAGCAACCCCCACGTACAACAGACAAAACATTATTGTCAGTGCTTCTCTGCTGTTCACAGGGTTTTCAATCACTGATTGTTTTGTGGGAGTGGGTTGCCGGGTCCGTCTCCCAAGCCTACAGCACCTGGTGTCCCCAGGCAGTCTCCCATCCAAGTACGAACTAGGCCTGACCCTGCTTAGCTTCTGAGATCTGACAGGATCACATGCCACAGGGCTACGGCAGCAGGCTCAGTCTTGTTTAGGCATATGCTTTGTGGTTTTGAAACTTCATGCCTTCTGAGAATACAAGTGGCAAATGATGAGGACCATTTCTGGGGATAGATGTGAAGTGCATAGATGTAGCATTCAGCTGAACGAAGCATACAGATTAATAGATTCATTATGACATTTCCATATATGCATATCACTGTACATTGCTCATATCCACCCCCCATTGCCCTCATTGCCCTCTCATGACCCGTTTCCCCACCACCGACCCCTTCTCCACATGGTCACACTTCAACTTGCGTGTTTTGTGCGTGTGTGTGTGTGTGTGTGTGTGTGTGTGTGTGTGTATACCGGGCTGGGATTTAGCTCAGTTGGTAGAGTGCTTCTCTGCACTCTCTGAGGCCCTGAGTTCGATCCCCAGCACCAGCAAAAATGGGAGAAAGAGGTGGCAATCCACTCCCGAGCTAATCCCGAAAAATTCAGCCATTGAAAACCCTGGAAGGGTCACTATGAGTCACACCTGACTCGAGAGCACCTAACAACAACATACAAATATTTAAATATAAATTCTGCCTAGGAGAGAAAACATCCGATATTTCTTTCTTTCTCTCTTGTAACCCTCTCTTATTGCCCCCTCCTCCCTCTTTAATTTCCTTTCTCCCAGCAAACAGTACCCCCTCTACTTTCATGATATACACATATATATGTATATGTGTATATATATGTATATATACTGGGAGAAGGACCTGGCCACCCCCTCCCAAAATCAATCTGCCATTGAAAACCCTATGAACAGCAGAGAAGCACTGACAATAGTGTTTCCCCTGTTATATAGAGGGTCGCTATGAGTCAGATACCAACTCGACAGCACCTAACAACAACAACATGTATATATACACACACCCATATATGCATATATATACATATACATATATGTTTAATATATATGTGTGTGTACATATTTATATATCTATTTATATATATTAAGGTCTAGCATGCACATGACAGAAAACATCATGGCTTATTCACTTAAAACAATGGTCACCAGTTCCATCCATTTTCCTGCAAATGACATAATGTCATTCTCCTTTATGGCTGAATAAATCTCCATTATGTATATATACCACATTTTCATTTTCAGTCTTTTTGTGATTATTCCATTATTCAAATCCTGACCCCTATAAGAAAATTTACTTTCTTCAATTACCTTACCCATGTTTAAATAAACCTATTTAGGTTTATTTTAGAACAGAGTATTTTCACAGTCATATTCCTTTATCCACACCATATAACCTTCCTGTGGATTTTTTCTCACTTTTAGAACGGAAGCTGTGTTTTTAATTCCTTCTGCAATCACCCATAGTACATAACAAGATATTTGGCACAAAGTCTGTTTTGGTAAATGTTTTGATTACCATCCATAATAATGCAATGACACATGCAGATTAAAATAGGCCATGAGAGAGGGGCAGAAAGAAACGGGACAAATATGTTAAAAGAAAAATAGGAGAGATAGAGCAATTGGACGCTTCCCTTAAAATTGGAAACATATCAAAGACATGGAGAATACTCTGCTTTCCAAGAATAAAAGATGAGCATCCTATAACACTTAAGGAATAACCTATTTGATTCAAGTTCTGCTTTACTTTTAAAGGTCGAATAAGATCAAGAAACCTGGAGTTTATGGGGCCCTTGATGGAAAACTTAGTTAAGTGAGGAGAATAATTGTTTCTTACAACATTTCTAACATTATGCATTTTGATTGGCCTTCTGATGGTATTTTATTGTGTATGAAAATCACTAACCCCCCCAAATACTGAGATATTTACAGTAGGAAATTCAAGAATGAATATTACGTGGTTAAAACGGGTGGTGCAAATATTTATTTATAACACTTATAACAACTTGAGTAACTGGGCCAAAACAACTTCTAGAATATATCATCATTTATGAAATTCTCAAGAGTTCACTGTCCTGCTTCATCTGCCCTTTTCTCTGAAGCATGAGATAACCAAAGTTCATCTGATTTCCCTTCTTCCCGAAGATTCGTGCCCAGCCTGGTGCTGGGCTTCTTGGTACCTTTACTGGCTCAGTCTTAGACAAGCATTTTTATCCTCTTCTCTTCCATTCCCTTCTTTAGGGGAAAAGCAATGTCAAAAGAGAAGCAGCTGGTAGGCAAACACAATCTAAAATGCACAGAAAATGATCAGTGACGGTTTGTGACCTCTGATCGGCTATGCGGGGAATTAAGCTGTCATAGTTAAGAGGAAGTTGACTATGTGAGCTGTGGGGCTTGCGTGTGGCAGATAAATAAGGATGAAAATGTGAGGTTAGCATGAGTTCTTCCATTATTAAAAAAATACTCTTTAATGCATTTATGTAGTTTTAGGGGTTGTGATATTTGTATTTTCTTTTTCTATTTGGGGCTTTTTTAAAGCTTTCCTTTTGAAAATTAGATCTCCCTTTTGGGCTGTAGACATTTTATTCTTTAAGTATTGGTCTCTCTTCCACAATTTCCCTCCTTTATCTGCCTCCAGCAACATCTGCTGCTTAAAACAGCCTTGCTAGGAATTTTCGTAGGTCAAATGGTAAGAAGAGCAAAAGTAAAATATTCAAAAAAGAGAGAAAGAGAGAAAAAAGACAGTTTCTAGCAGGGAGAGGATGTCATGCAGCTCTGTTCCCTACTACAACTTAGCACATTCTTCCTTTAGTGAAATATGGCATCTGTCAGCGTGTATGACATGCAGAGCATTTATAATTACTAAGATTCTGCAACATTACAATACTCTTTTTGCAAAATGAAGCATAATACAAATGGATAAGAATCATTGTGAGCAGAGACTGGAAAATGCTGCATTGTATCCTAACATTTGCATGCACAGATCTTTTTTTCTAAACGTGGAAGAGCTTACAGTTCAGCATCTTTGCATTCTCTCCATTATTCTCACTTCTCTCTTCTACCATGATTAGTCATTACGTTCATTTACTTGTACACAACTCCTTTCCTGGTACACAATTGTTTTCTTACCATGTTGTAGAAAGTTGGAGAATTCCCATACAATGGCTAAATTATCCCTCTGTTTATGCCAGTTACAGTTCTTCAAAAAGCAATCATAATATGAAGGATGGTGACTATGACCACCAAATCCATGTGAACCACAGCCACCATATCCCATCCTACTGGACAAATTGAGTCCATTCATTCTTTCTTTTGATGTCTGTGCATAATTTTTTCTTCTTAACCTTCTACACTTTCTCATTCTTGGCTTCTTGTTTCACTAGGAAAATTAAAGAATCAGAAGAGATATTTCAAAGCTTTCATCACAATATCCATTAACTGCCCTGTGAATGGGATTTAGCTCAATGGGTAGAGTGCTGCACTGCAGTTTCTGAGGCCCCAAGTTCAATTCCCAGCACCGCAAAAATGGGAGAAGGTCCTGACAATCCACTCCCAAGGCAATCCTGAAACAGTCCACCATTGAAAACCCTATGAGGGTCGCTATGAGTCAGATACCAACTCGACAGCACCTAACAACAACAACAACAAAAGCCCTGTGAATGAGCCCATAGGCCGTCCTTCCACTTTTGTTTTTATTTTTATTTTCCTGAATTAATTAATTTTTGCAGTACTGGGAATTGAACTCAGGGCCTCACACATGCTAGACAAATGCTCTACCAACTGAGCTACATACCCAGCCCAACTATCTTTGCTTTTATATAAGGCAATACATCCTCCTGTCCCTATTGCTCATAATTTCTCTCACTGTCAAGGTCCAGTCTCTGAGAATTCCTCTTTCTCAAATATCACCATGTATTTTTTTCTCGACTAATTCAGTCCAGTAAAAGTAGTGCAATCTCACACAATTTTAAAAATTATAAAACTTTTTTCTACCCTGGATCCCTCTAGCTACTGTCCTTTTCCTCTGCTCTCCTGTTAAGCAAACTGTCTTGCTCCAATTCTTTTCTTCCTGGTATTTTGCATATCCATTATGTTAAAAATTTCATTGTGTAATTCCAACAGAAACATGAGTTCTCTTTCTGGGAAAATCTAAGCTCTCCTGGTTTTTCTCCTATTTAACTAGCTGTTCTTTCTGTACCATCTCTTTTGTTTTTTCTCATCTCTATGACACCTAACAACAACAACAACAACAACAACAACTCATTTCTATAAACTATAACCACTACATATCTCAGGGTTCCTTCCTCAAACATCTTCCTTTCTCTATCTTCATTACTCTATGGATGATCTTATTTGAACACATGGATTTAAATACCAATTCTACACTGAACACACCCAACTATGTATCTCTAGTATAGATTTTTTGAAACTCAGATGTTGTCTACTTAATATTCTCACTGGGGTATTTATTTTGAATCTCAAACTTAATGTGTCTAAATTTAACACCTGACATTTTCCCCCAAAGCATTTTTCCTTACAGTTTTTATAAGTTAGTAAATGGCAATTCTGACCTCCTTCAAAGTGGACACCTTGAAGTTATCAACTCATCTTACATTTCATATCTAAACCATGCACATAGTGAATCATTTCTACCTGCAGAAAATACCCAGAACCTGTTCAATTCTTATCACCTGTATCACTGTCATCCAGTTCCAGGAAACCATCATCTCTTCCTGGAATATTCCGCAGTCTCCTAGTACTCCTGCTTCTACCTTTGTGTGTATGGTAGGTTGAGTAAACTTACATAGTTTTTTTAAGTAGCACATTTTATTACTCTGCTCAAATACCACCAATGGCACTGTCTCCTGCTTAACGTCATTGCCCTTTTAGTTGGACATCAGGTCCAGTCTGCTCCCCCACCCTCCTGGTTATTCAGTTTCTCCTGCCCCACTGGGCTTTGGACCCATGGTTCTTCTTGCTCTTCCTCAGCTGTGTTCCAACACAGGGCCTCAAATCTGCTAGTTCTAAGGCCTGGCACAATCTCCTATATGATAGCTTTATATTTGATTCTCTAATCTCCTTCCTACTTTTGTTCAAATTTTAATCCTCCAAACCCATTCCTGCACTCAGTATTCCTCTTCTTGGTTTTCTTTCTGTCTGTAACAATATTGCAATCTGTTGTGTTTATGAAAACTATGAGTCGATGGCACCTAACAACAACACAGAGAAAGGAAACAATCTCCCCATCCATAAAACCCAGAATACTCAATGAGCAACAGCAGTCAAAGCGAATTAACATGGCCCAAATAAAAAAGCTTAGTGATCAATTAACTTATGTTATAGCTTCTTCTAGTAGCTCCCATCAATAGCTAGTCCATATTTTTTCTTTAGCTAACAACAGGTACAATAAAGTCCAACATAGTTACCATAAATGATCAAATATTTAGGTAGAATGCTAGATTATATGTAATATTTGTATCACCAATGTCTTAAAATTTGGAATAGAGCATAACGCAGTTAACGTTATAATTTTCCTGAGTATATGTAATAATTTGGAAAGCAATTCAGGAACATATGCTGTCTCTGGGCCACCAATGATCATTCTATCAGAACTTGCTAAAGTAATAAATAGCATAATTTTAGATAACAGATGGCCTACCATAATTGCTGTACATTAATAAGTTGGGAAGTATTTAAGGACATCTGAAATTCAAGAGTGAATACGTGTATCCACACATGTTTGTCAATAA
The DNA here is from genome assembly GCA_007922755.1 of Pedetes capensis. Taxonomy (NCBI): domain Eukaryota; kingdom Metazoa; phylum Chordata; class Mammalia; order Rodentia; family Pedetidae; genus Pedetes; species Pedetes capensis. Next base: position 97,162 of record VMDO01002858.1, read on the forward strand.
AGAAGAATTCCCACTGAATCAAATTTGCCTCATTGACTTTTATAGGGATATGAAAGTTAAAATACATAGTAGTATTTATATTTGATACTAATATTTCTATGAAGGTTTAAAGTTCCTTCTAGGAACTTATGTTTGAGGGAAGAATTTTTTGATGGTATTTAAAATTCATGGAGATAAAGCTAGCTAACAATCTGCAAGTAAAACAGGAATGAATGTTAAACCTTACCACATTAAAACCTATTTGCCAATATGGATAAATGTTAACATTTCCCATATTAAAACATATAAGCTGATTAAGGTATCTTAGGGACTGAAAGCAACTCTTATAATATTTTATTCTGAAATGGCAAACTTGGCTAGTATTTCAGAAAATAGCCTGATTTGTTAAAAAATTATATCTGCCATGATCTCTCTAAAGTGGTGGTAGTTAAAATAGGATGATATCATTACCACTTTTCTCACAGCTAGAATGAAAGAAAAATATACCAGAATAAAAAAGAGCCTTAAATTTCTCTCAAGAATTTCAAATCTGTGTGATCATCCAGACTAGAGAAATTAACAAAGGATGAAAGAATCGGCTTTTAATTCATTTGTGCCTTTAAAATTTGGTTATGACCCACTGTTGAAATGTTAGCAATTCGGTTACTTACAGTTAGTGGTGGTCTGAAAATATTAAATGGAAGATTTGAGAAATAACTTATAAGTTTTAAATTTTAGCCCATTCTGAGTCACATGGTGACATCTTCTGCTCTCCTGCTCCATCCCTCCAAGGATATAAAGCATCTCTTTGTCCAGTGTATCCCTACTGTATACACTACCAGCCTGTTTATTACGTCATAGCCATCTTGGTTTCAGATACACTACACAGTATCACAGTGCTTGTATTCAAGTAGTTCTTATTTTACTTAATAATGACTGCAAACACAAGAGTAGTGACGCTGGTGATTTTATTACAGTACATTGTTATTGTTCTATTTTATTATGAGTTATTACTGTTAATCTCTTACTATACCTCATACATTAAACTTGGCCATAGGAATGTATGTATATGAAAAACATCATTTATAGAAAGTTTGATACTATCAGAGGGTTGAGGCATCCACTGGAGTCTTAGAATATATCCCCCCCTTGGATAAAGGGGGAACTATTGCAGTCATTTGTTAACAATACCTATCTATTATATGCCATGGATTTTGTCAATTAGGAAGAACAAGAAAACAGAGAAGGAAGCTACACTTGCAGTTCTGTCCACAGTGAGGAGAAAATGGCATTGGATTTTGCAAGGCAGTTGTGTTAACTAAATATTCAACAAAACAAAACAAAACAAAAAGATGTTTGAGTAGATGTTGGGAATTCTTCCTTTTGAGTTACTATGAATATACCTGGATTATAAATTAGCATTTTTTTTATGGTAGTGGGGGTTGAACCCAGGGCCTTGCGCTTGCATGCTCTGCAAGTCCTGGACCACTGAGCTGCACCCTCAGCCCATTTTTTTACTTTTTGAGACAGGGTCTCGTCAAGTTACGCAGACTGCCTCTGGTCTCGAACTTGCGATCCTCCTGCCCCTGCCTCCCAAGCTGCTGGGATTACAGGCGTGCACCACCGCATCCTGCTCGAAATTAGCATCTTTTATATTTTATGTTTTTATTCATTTGTTCAAACTGAGATAACTAGAAAAAGATACAATATGGACAATGTAATTATTGTCATTGATACTGGTATCCATATATATGAAGAAAAAATTAAATTTAACAAAATTTTGACTGTAGTAAGGAAAGTTAGATATAAGTCAGCCAATATGTTCGGCTTAGTGATATTATGTTCTCATTATGCGCTAAAAATGCCTGCACAGCCAGTCTTCTTAGGTATTTCTTTGTTGGATTTTGTTTATATGAATTGTCTAGGTAAAAATCCCAATGTAAACGCATAGGATTCTGTTGCAAAGTCTGTGGTTTCCCTTTTCTCACCATTGATTACAAATCACAATCTACATATTGCAAAGCATCATATTTTTACTTGTTTAAATTAGGAAATAAGTTAATTATATTTGTCCTTCACGGAAATGTTGGGGAGATACACAGAATAGAGCTGAACTGTATAAAGGTCACTTATTTTATTGAATAGATCAGTAAATGTTAGATATTAAATCAAAGAGAATTCCAAAATGCTTTTGACATTCCAGTCATTTAGTTGAACTAATTTTCAAATGGGTTCTAATTCTTATTCAGTTTAGGACCTCGCTAAAGAAGTTAGTATAGGAGTATGATCATTAAGGTGTCTCCTAGTTCTTTCATATTGTGATGTGTGTGTGTGTGTGTGTGTGTGTGTGTGTGTGTGTGTGTGTAAACTTTTGCAATGCTTTTTTAAGCATGATAATTTCAAAGTTGCATTTTGCCTTATAGCCTCATGAAGATGTTCAGTCAATTAAAAAATATATAAAACAAAAAACCTTACATGTGCCCTAAGAACGATTTTAACATGATTTTATATGGCCCTTGCCATAAAATGGACATCTCTATGTGTATCCTGTAGAACTAAAGATGTAAGAAATATGAGTACCTTTGCTACTTTGCATAATGAGGCAATTAGTTGTTACTGCGGTCTCTGAAGGATGAGCAATATTCCAGAAATATGTGCTTGGGTATGATGTGTGTGAGAAGTATATGTAAGCACCCCAATAATTGCTGTGATTGCTGGTGGGCTCAGTCTCACCCTATAATTACATACTGGGTGTGTAGGAAGAGTGCTTGGTATGGCTTATGGTTTGCATGGCACAAAGTACTTTCAAAGTTAGTTAAAATTTCCAACTAATAACTATAATGAATGGCACAAATACTTCCTCCTACCTCACCATTAGTTCATGTCCTTCATTATAAAATACCATGCACATGTAAATTTCACATAATTAGATTGGCTCATCAATCTGTTGTTCCCCAATTATGTAGCAAAATAGTTACTGAATGAGATTTATGGGTAAGGTGCTAGGAAATATATTTTAGGCTTCAGAAACCCTTATTTGCATATTCTAATTAGCAGTTTATTAATCTTAAATGCATAAGGAAATTAACTGCAGCTTAATCTCATAAAATTCATCACTGTAATCCTTTATTACATTGCTTCAATATACATTATGTTTTAGCAGTTTATGTACTAAAGTAATAGCTAGGAGATAGAATATTCTATCCCCCTATTCCAATTACAGTTCTTTCTCCACTCACACACTCATGTATATTATGTTAAAATTTTTCTATCTTGTAATAACCTTTGCTTTCACTGAATTTTTAAAGTACTTTTTGTTTCTCTCCAACAATCCTTTCTACTTTCTTTTTTCAGAGGGTCTATGAAATAGTATAGTATAGTCTGCAACTGTAGCACTGTGCTGTCCAATCCTGTCAGGTCTTGGAAGCTAAGCAAGGTTAGGTCTGGTTAGGACTTGGATGGGAGACCGCTTGTGAACACCAGGTGCTGTAGACTAGGGAGAAGGACCTGGCAACCCACTCCCAAAAAACAATCAACCACTGAAAACCCTATGAATAGCAGACAAACACAACAATACTGTTTCACCTATTGTACTTAGGGCTGTTATGAATCGGACACCAACTGGAAGGCTCCTAACAACAACAGTGAAATAGTATGGCTTTATCTCAAATCAAACGGAGATAAGAAAAACTTTCTGTTGAAAAGACAGGTTTTTGTTTTTCTAGATCATCAGGTGATAACTTTCACGATGCAATTTATATCAATTCAGAAAACCTTTGTAAAGCCACTTGCACATGTCAGAAAGTAGGCGTAATTCCCAGAAGATAAATGGGAGAAGATTACTGGCCTGGAGAGTTCTAAAATGGGACTCTGGGGGAAGAATATGTAATTTCACCCAGTCTCACCTACATCTCACATGGGGGATGCATTGTAGGAAGGTCTAGCCTTTCGGTTTGGGGTATAACCCAAAGCATAAATGTGGCCCACTGAGATTTGCTACGCTGTTTCTCTGAATGATAGTTTGTGTTAGCATTAAAAGAGTGAAGCATTGAGTCATACCAAGGAGGTCTAAACAGTTTAGAGACTTCAGTGATACAGGTGATAAATCATAAGTCAACCATTTCACAACGTTCACAGTGAGCTTCCAAATCCAACCTCTTTCTTTCCTTTAAACACTACATGATACAAACAGAAATATGATGTCAGTGAAGAACATGATGCTTCGTCTCTGGTCTTATGCACTTGAAACTTTCCCTTTTACATATGTGGGGCATGAGTGTGAAAAAGTGAAACTAATTGTCTTACGTGGCTCAGAAAGAGACTTTGCAAGCAATTCCAGATAAAAACATAATCTTCTAATGTGGCTGCCATTTAATATTATCTCTTTATATGTTACTCATATTATATATAGATATAAATTGTGTGGGATTTATACTCTAGCCTTTGAATACGCTTATTCTATTTGACACAACAACTTAACTGGGGTGCCAGTCAATTGTGTGCAACTGTATCAGTTTATCAGAGATTGGATAACATATAATGAGCAGAAGCTTTCTTTCTCACAGTTCTAGAGCCTAGAAAGTCTAAGATCAAGGTTCTAACATCTGCCAACGCCTTCCTGCTGCATCAGCACATGGCAGAAGGCAGAAGATCAAAGAGGCAAAAGAGGGCTGAACTCACTCTTTTGTAAAGACATTTATCCTACCCATGATGCTGAACCCCTCATGGCCCACCTCCCAGTGCTGCCACAATGGCAACCAAATTTCAGCCTGAGTTTTGGAGGGGACAACCATTCAAATCATAGCAAATGGGGGCAAGAATATTCCTACCATGTTTTTGTGTTATAATGTATTTTTATATATTATTTTTATTATGTTAGTTGTTGTTAGGTGCCGTCGAGTTGGTATCCAACTCATAGCGACCCTCATAGGGTTTTCAATGGCTGAATGTTTCGGGATTACCTTGGGAGTGGATTGCCAGGCCCTTCTCCCATTTTTGCGGTGCTGGGAATTGAACTTGGGACCTCAGAGACTGTAGCGAAGCGCTCTACCAACTGAGCCAAATCCCAGCCCTGTTTTTATTATACTTTATATATATTATTTGATTTTGTAATAACAAATATAAAGAGGGAAGAAGGCAAAAATAAATGTAGAGAGATAACGAATGAGCAATGGCAACAACATTGAAATAATTTGTGAGTTCTTACGTGTTTGCTTACATGGATTTGCATGGTCTATGGCTGATACTTATCAAATATGTCCAGGTGTGACCATAACAATTACAATATTGAAATACTTTTGTATGATTGGTAAACACCACTGCTTAATCCCCCTAAATCAACTCTCAATATCCAATGTACCAATTGACTTGAGCCCTCACCAAAGTCTCCATACCTCAAAAAGCAGCTGGAGGGCCCAAGATGATGCATTAGCCCTTAAACCAGAGTCCATTCTCAATGACCAGTGCCCATCACATGTTGGTGGTTGAGTATTTTAAATGCTGATGCTCATATGTTCTGATGTGCTTGATTAAAGTCAATAACATTGAGAAGACAGAAGATACTCTCACTGTGATAGCCATGGTCTTTTAGAAACATCATAGGTAGAACATAGACATGCAAAGCAGCACCTATATCTTAAAAGAATTACAGCAGGCAAAGGCAGAACTTCAGGTTTAAGGATTTGATGATGGGGAAGTTTTCTCCCATTTCTCTACAGAAATGCCTCACATGGTCCTGTAATCTTGCCCCACATATTTCTATTTCTTATCTTTGCAGTTCTCATACAATACCCATATTGCCCACTGCTATTTGGGTGGTAATTATACGAAGCAAGTGAAATGGGAATTTGCGTGAAGAGACAGGGTACAGGTCATAGCTTTAGGTAGGGAGGAGGGGATGAAATTTAGGGTTGATAATGAGTAGAATTACTCAAAGACAGCAGGAAATTCAGAGTTGAACAACTTGAGTCAGCACAGCTAAGTCCATGCCTTTTATATTCTCACCTTCAACTCAAGTCCTTTTTGAAATTTTGATTTAGGATTTTGAGTTTATTTTTAATGAGTTCTGTATCTACAACATTATGATCCTGGCCTGGAAACTAAAGATTTCCTAAGTCAGTTAAGGTGAGCCTAATAGAAATAATGCCATTCCAAAGCAAGGACCCAGCATATTTATTGGAGCAATGGGACTCTAAATGGGGTTCAGCTGGGGATACTGAAGAGGTAGACTTTAAAAAAAGAATCAGAAGTCCAAAACAAAGATAATTAACAGTATATACTTATTTTCATTGGTGAGAAAATATATATTTATCATATGGCAATATATTTTGACAAATACTGTCTCTGACTCCAACTTTAATCTAGTTCTTCAATTTCTTTCTCAGTTATAGCTTTTATGAGGGAAACCCTAAGCAAATTTTAATGACTTTTTTTCCTCTTATCCTCTGCTTATGATTTGTTTGTTAGTTTCTCTGTAGGGAAAACAAAATCAGGAAAAATTTAAATGCCAAGTGTTATTTCGATGGTTGGCAAAATATTTCCCTCCCATATGATATTATAGAAATGGATGGTCCTGAACCAAAACCATAAAAGATCTTTATTATATTTCTGGAAACATTTGTTTCCTTAATTATGTTTTTCAGTGAGCCTTTCCCCTAATTCTTTCAGATAATGGATCACACTGGAAGATGTCAGCTCAAGTTAGTACACTCATACATCACTCTGCTACTCACAGTGAAACTGATAAAAACGGATAAGTCACCAGAGAAGGAACGGCATGCTCTCATTAAAAACAGACATACCAGAGACTGCTTTTGAAAATTCTTCTAAGGTAGGTACACCAGTTGAAAAGCGATTTGAAACGTAATTTTCAAACACTTCGATTTAATTATGGTATGGCTCAATGTGAAGCATTGCTTGGCTTTATGGTTTTGGGCAGAAAAGTTTCAAACTTCTTTAGTTTCTCTGGTAAGATCATTAAGCACATCTCTAAGTTAGCTCTTTCCTCAGATTTACTTTGGCTTTGCACATTGAATCCATTCCCGTCCTTACCTACAAGTAGTAAAATACATGTGTTTTGAATTGCTCTTTAAATTTCATAAACCAAAATAACATATGGTTGTTTACAAAGATCTAATTAGCACATTTACCTAAATATGCTTTCATGGTTCTGAAGACGTTAAAATTAAAATGCAAACCATAATATGAATATGAGAACGAAGGGAGAATAATTTTAACCAAAGTGTCTGCAGGCAAAATGAGTCCCCTCGTTCTTGGCTTGCCAGTTTTGGTGCCCTTCCCTGAAGAAAGAAGACAGAGTCTTTATCTCCCAGTCAGAAGTCTTCATTCTATAGCCATGTAAGACAATATTAACAGAGCTGAGGTCTTTAAAGTCATCTTACTAAGATAGCAAAGAATCAACTCAGAAATCTGATTTGATACTGATTACGGCACTGATACGGATACTGATATGACACTGCTTAATACCGCAAAAGAAATCAGTAATGAAGAGAAAAACCATTAGGGAGGAAGAAAGTCTAAACTCTTAGTAGAATTAGAGCATGATTCATGTTGCAGTGGATCCGTCCAAAAAGATTTTCTGGAGAAGATTCATCTTCAAAACATTTCAAAGCCAAGTAAGAACATGGTCTGGAATTGGGAAAGACTTATGCAAGGTAAAAAGTCATTCTGGAGACCAGAGTTTGGATGAGTTTCATTGATGAGAATTTTATAAGGTACCTCTATAAAATGGCAAGATTCAGGGCAACTTAGAAAAGAATCACCAATCCGTGGATAAAACTATAGTTAGTTATCAATATTTGGAACCCATAAAGACTGTTTGAAAGGCATACAATTATATCTGTGCATTTATTAATTGTGATATGTACTCAAAGGAATGATGAAGTTTAAGGAGTATTTTAACATGGACACAGTCCCTGTAAACTTAACAGGTTTGGGGAAATTTCTGATGATAGTAACCAACACTAAACACTAAGTGCTAAGCACATTACATACCTTTCGTCTAGGTAATACTTACAACAAGTACCTGAGGAAACAGTCTTCATTTAGAACACAATTTTTATTGATAATAGGTGCCATTGATTTGAGTCTGACTCATAGTGACCCTGTGTACAACACAATGAAACATTTCCAGACACTGTGCCATGCCCGGCAATATGTCAGTGCTTCTCTGCTATGCATAGGGTTTTCAATGGCTGATTATTTCTGGATGAGCTGCCAGGTCCTTCTCCGAGGCCTAACAGCAGCACCTTATATTCCCACGTGGTCTCCCAAGGACTAACTAGGCCTGACCCTGCTTAGGTTCTGAGATCTGATGCCAGGGTGGTAAGGCTGTAGGGGGAACACAATTAGTGGCCATTATTTCTGATTTTTCAACACAGACATGATGCATATATCTTTCTCCTTTGTACCGTCTTCTGTATGAATAGGAAAGAGGAACTCTATGGAAACTAAAGGCAGTAGACTTCAAATAGAAAAAGATACAGTATCATCGATAACATTAGCGCGTGTACCATTTATTAGCAAGGCACTGCACTAACTGCTTTTCCCATACTGTCTCAGGATGTGCAGCACCTATAATCTCACACAATATGTATGAAACCAATATCATCATGACTATGACAATGCCATTACTTTATAAAGGACAAAACCCATGCTTTCTCTGAGGGGCTGTGGGCATGATGAAGTTTCCTTCATGAGAGTGGCAGAACTATACTTCTTGCCCAGGTTTGCTTCACTCCAAAGCCCATTTTTAACACCTTATTATGAGTTGGCCTGTGTCCTTCTGAGAGATGTATCTGAGTTCTAACTCCTAGAAGATGGTTGATTTTTGGTGTCAACTTGACTCTGTTGAGGGATGCCCTAGTGGCTCCTAAAACTTTATTTCTGGGTGTGTCTGTGCAGTGTTTCTGGAGATACTAGCAGCTGAACCAGTACACTGAATGAAGGAGGTCCTTCTCGTCAAATGTGGATGGACCCATTCCATCCACTAAAGGACTGAATGGAAAAGAAAAGGCAGAGGTAGGATAAATTTGTTTTCATTTAAGCTGTGACACTGCTGTGACAAAGCATCTGACGTAAACAATTTGGGGGTACTTTAGCTCATGATGTTGGGGGTTTCAGTTCATAGTTCTTGGATCCATTACACCTGGGCCTGTGGTGAGGCACAACATGATGGAAGTGGGAGCAGATGGCAGAGGCTGCTCACCTCCTGGCAGGCAGGGAGCAGAGAGATGGGGGGCGGGGTAAGGGATCAAGGGAGCGATTGAGGACAAGGTATCGCCTTCAAAGTCACTTCCCTCATGTCCTTACTTTTGCCTGATAGGCCATCCTTCCTAAAGTTTCCAGAACCTACCACAATAGTGCTAACAGGTGAGGAACAAGATTTGAACACATGAGCCTTTTGGGAGGACACTTTGTAAGGAAACCATGATAGTCACCCATCTTCTCTCACCCTCACTTTGGGTTTCCAGGCATTTGAACTTTGAGCAGGGCCTTCACTAGTGGCCCCTGTAGGAGATATACAGATATGGTGTTGTTCTGGTTTCTCTGGAGAACCCTGAGACTAATACACTCCAGCACCTATGAATTTAAATTTATTTCCAAGTTGAGCCTGTGCAGATAGAACTAATGATCTCAAACTAAAACCACAGCATTTAGGATAGGCCCTAAATGCAGCAGCAGGGGTCCCTGTAACTAAAAGGATATTTGAGACACATGGAGACACACAGGAAAAGGTCTTGGGAAGACCAAAGCAGAGACTGGAGGAATGCAGCCACAGTGCAAGGAAAACATGGAGCCTCCAGAAGCACCAAGAGCAAGGAGGGATTCGTATCTAGAGCCTCTGGAAACAGGCTGGCCCTGCTAACACTGCTAGATGGAGCTGCAGGCTTCTAAAACTGTGAGAGCACAACTTTCTATTGTTTTAAGACACCAAGTCTGTGAAAAACATTGCGGCCATCATTGAAGACTAATACATCCCTATATGATAGAGATCGAAGATAACAAAACAGCTGTTCATGAATATTTTTAACAAGGCACATTAGAATCGAGAATTCCTGAAAGAACAAATTGAATGCTATGTGGACTTTTTCAACTATCAACCAATCAGAGAACCTCAACTTTAACACAGAAAAATCTATCCTTACCTTAGGTGGTAAAAAAGAATGACAACCTATCATTATTTTGTGATAAGGAATGAATTTTACAGACAAGCTCCAACTACCAATGCAAATGACTTCGAATCTTACCGAGATTAAGACAATCACTTGAACTCTACCGCATTTTAGCCACTATGTAAAACATATTCTCTCAAAGATTCTGCTTTCTAATATCCAGAACATGGCAAGGCATATTGAAAGGCTATTTATAAGAATAACTCTCTACAAATAATATTGTATTGTTATACTGCCCATTTTTAAACAACAGAATGAGTGCTTTCTTTTAAACGCAAAACTCTAATACTATGTCTTTTCATTGCCTGCAGCTTTAAACATTTTCAGAAGTAGAAACTGTAGTAATAGCAGTTTGTAAATGAAGTGGTTTATAAATCTTAAGGTGCAATTTTCTCTCAAACAAAACAAAACAACTTAAAATATGCATTCTAAGGAAAGTCTTTTATTTGGTATTCCAATATTGCTGGATAGGTTTTCAACAACAACAAAAAAATCCTTCATTGAAGTAGCACCTATAGTTTTCTATGAAAATCTTTCCTTCGATGCTATCTGCCCACAATAAGAGTGAGGCTTAGGATCTCATGGTAGCTATGTGCATTATTCATTCCCTTTCTGTCTATATGTTCCACAGTTTGAAGTTTCCTTCAGAATTTTAAAACAGTAAATAGTCATAATCTATTGCTTGTTTATTGTACCTCTCTCAAACAACCAATGCAGCTAAAAGCATACCATTTACATTTAGTAGTATTCAGATCTATTTTGGCATGTGTTTTATTATTTTATCTCATAAAGCTTAAAATTTTCAAAGCCTCCACTGATTATGGAATCACCTGACACATGTTAAAAATTCTTTTACCCTGAAAATCATTAAAAAAAAAAAACTTTCTCCGATTTTCAGCGATTCATTTAATCTCATGTTATTAACAGAAATCAGTCTCACTTTAGTTGGCCTGCATCTAAAAATGGAATAGCCCCATCTCCAGGCTAGGTCATTTTTCCTACTTATTTCATGGTTAGTGCCACTCTGGAGTTGCAGCCATCATCAGCAGCAAAACATTTAACGTAGGTCCAAATGGAGTTAAGTAAAGCAGACAGCTGAAGGAAGAGGACAAGAAAACAGTAGTTCTCAATGGAGTAGTAGAATAATGAGATTATTTTCTCTTGTGTAGCTAGAAGGCAGCATGTATAGTGGAAAGAAGATGAGCTTTAGGTTCATTCCAACTTAATCCAAACTGCTGATTTGCCCTCTCCATGGATAATTACTTCAATTCTATGAGCCCCATTTTTTACTTAGCTGAAAAATGAGAATAAAGATGTTGCACGAATTAAATAAGATAATGTATGCAATAGCACAGCACTTACATGAATGATAATCAGTTGCATGGTAATTACCTCCAACTAACCCCCACACCCCATAACTTAGCTTCTTTCCTCTAGAAATGGCAATTGCAACCGTGGAACTGTAATAGCATACCAGAGTAGATATTTGGCGCAGAACTCATGCTTCATGTGGAATTTATAGAATGAGAGAAATTTTTAAAACTTAGGTTAGTTGCTTCATTGGGTAACACTGCTGGTTACTGGCAAATGTACAGTAGAATTGAGTCCACTATTCCTAGCCCAGAATAGGAATCTTCTTCCTATTATGTTTCCAAGTCATAAAAATGACTGATAAGAAAAAAGAAAAAGCTAGCTTTCATGATGCTGCTGTCCATTATTATCAGGCCAACTGCAGACCATATGGCCAAAATGAAAATACTTTTGATTTTGTGAATTCAGGATCAAACTTGGCTTTGGATACCCTTGAATCCAGCTGCAACCAAATCAAAGCTTTGAGACTTTTTGAAAGGGAAGCAGCAACATTATGAAGGATTGAATAAAAGAAAAACTCAGTACAAAAAAGAACAGTCTTGTGAATTTTTAGCCACAGTGGTGCCTTGCATAGCGGCAGGGTCCACAGTGAAAAGACAAAAGATGATTGGAATTGCTTCCTCAAAGCAGGAGGGTAATGTTTTGAAGTCTGAAGAGTGTCTAGAAATGTGACAGGTTGGATACCTATATTTTAACTGGGAACTGTCAAGAGAAAGAAACACTAAGCTCCCAGAATCACTTTTTCAAGAGATCATTTGCTACTGTAAGTCCCTCCAGAATGACCACTGAGAAGACACTCCAAATTTTCCCAAGGAATATTCTCTGAAATCTGTAAATTAAAAAAACAGAAGGCTAGAATTCATGAGGAAGAATTTTGTACAAAAGCCCCTGCTCGTGGGCTGCAAATGATATTATGTGTGACTTTATTCATTATTGAACTACTTTGTTTAAAAATTTCAGATTTAGGAAGTTTTGACACAGTATTTGCATGCGACTTACATCTGAATGATTAGATCATTTCCGGTAATTCCTTTTAATAGTTGGGAATCTGGATGTGGCTAGAACGAGACATCCCAATAACACAATGTTTGCATGTTAGGAAAAACGTCAGCCTTGATGTTCCCTTTCAACTTGTGACATCTTGCCCAGGAACACTTTCATTACAATGCTAAGGATTCCCTTAACTGATTTTATTCTGAAATATTAAAGTACTCTGAATGTCCAAATCAGAATTTTCTTCAGACCAATATCTGATTCTGTAGGGAGAAATTGGAAGGGAACTGGTAAAAACTCCAAAACTGGGAAAACAGCTTTTGAAGATCTGGTTTGTAAATTAGAAATCTAGGGAAAATGAAAGTAACTTGATTGGATATTTGTACAAAACCTTTCATAAATCCCTCAAAACTGATTAGACAATTAGAAAACCAAGGACTCAAAGCTGATTGGCTCAGGCCATTGATGGTGAGCTATACAAGGAGCTGCATTGCAGCAGCGCTCTCTCTCTCTTTCTCTCTCTCTCTCTCTCTCTCTCTCCCCATCTGACCATCAATGGAGAAAGAACTCTCTGGATTCGACCAGAAACACAGAAGCATCTCTTCGCAAGACCATCAAGACCAGGGCAACTAGATGGCACTCTCAAAAAAAGATTGATACAACCAATCTGAGGAAAGCCTCTTGGACCCAATGCAAAGGCTGAAGCTGAGGACAGTCTCCGGTCCCGGCATCAGAGGCAGAAGAGCTGCCGCTGCCCTTGAGGCAGCATAAGAGCTGAAGTACTTGTAAGCTGTACATTTTGAGTTCTTCTCAGCCCTTGTCATGGCAGAGAGAGACAATAAAGAGCTGCACAGTCCCCTAAGGTAAATCATCCTGAGGCTTTTCCTTCCTGCCCTCTTATGGATTTCCTGAGGGCTTCAGTAGTCTGCACCCCTCACCCCATGATCCCGAATGAGTTGTGTTTAGTTATCTGTATGCATGGCCGTGCCTCCCATTTGAACATACAGGCTCAACTGGTGAGGAGTGTGCCCCACATAATTCTACAAAAAGAAAGCATACAACCCCGGGGGCTTCCCTAATTTGAAGAAGGCGGGTTTTATGACGATATCTTCACAATATCCACTCTAGTTAATGAGCTAAAGTTTGACCATGTGGTCTTGTAAGTGGCTGCAACCCATATCCCAGTATAAATAAACACCACCAGAGGCATTTGGGGGCCATCACAACTGAATTTGCCTGTCCTTCCAGGCATTAACTGCCAGAGGAGGCAGTTAATAAGTGGGAGGCATAAACTTTGAGACCAGAGTACTCAAGGCCTCACAAGAAATGTCTGTACTTGGACTTTATCATCATGTCACAGTAAATATTGATGTTCTATATGCAGCTGTTTCATAGACACAATTTGGGAAACAACTTATACTGCATACTACTATTGTTGTTGTTGTTAGGTGCTGTTGAGATGGTGTCCAACTCATGGCGACCCTACGTACAACAGGCGAAACACTATTGTCAGTGCTTCTCTGTTATTCATAAGGTTTTCAAAGGCTGATTGATTTTTGGGAGTGGGCTGCCAGGTCCTTCTCCCAAGCCTACAGCACTTGGTGTTCCTAGGTGGTCTCCCATCCAAGTACTAACCAGGCGCAAACCTGCTTAGCTTCCGAGATCTGACAGGATTAGACACCACAGTGGTACAGTTGCAGGTGTACTACTTTCAGGAAACTCAGAAATGCAGATTAGAAAGTCTAAAGTCAGCATGCTCAACCCAGGGCCTGTGGGCTGCATGTGGCCCAGAACAGCTAGTAATGCGGCCCCACAAAACATTTTAACATCAGGTGATTTTGTTTGTGACCACGCTGTACTATATCTATGCATGAACTATATCATATAATTTATGTGCAGCCAAAGATAATTCCTCTTCCCTCAATGTGGCCCAGGAAAGTGAAAATATTGGACACCTCTGGTCTAAAGAAAACTAGCCTAATTATTTTGACCACATAACTTTGTGCTGAGAAACATGCACAGCAGTGGCTACTAACTTCTTGTAGAGATATAGTTTGAAAAATGGAGCTCATGAGTCTGCAGCTAAAGGACAAGTTGTCTCAGTTTTGTTCTGTGAAGCTGCAGCCTCTCCGTGGTGTGTTGGTCAACCCAGACCTGACCTGACCCTCTTTCATGGTGTCTTGTTATCAGTAGACTCTGGCTGAGCATGTGCATGGGGGGAGAGAGATGCATGTAGAACAGTCACACCCCCAGTGTGTCAGGACAAGACCCTCAGGCCTCCATTTCATCACTGCTGCCCTGTATTCAGGACTGAGGAGTGGCTTAGGTCACATGGACCCAAGAATTCAGAAATTAAGATAAACAAACAAAAATATGCAGAGTATCCAGAATTACAGAGGACTGTTTCAGATCTTTATAAAATCGGTGACGTGTTGTCTTATATATTTTACACGTTACCATCCTCACTTTAGCTAGAAGTGCCAATACATGGAGAAAGAAGGATAAGAAAACAGTAATGCCTCCTCTAAAAGATGGGGTCTGGGAGAATCCAAATTCCCACACTTCTGGAAGACCACCAAGGGAGCAGAATCCTATGTCACCTGTGCTTACTGCTACTTCATGAAGAGATTATACTGCCCGCAAAAGTAAAAGGAATTGTCCTTGTCCTCCTGTGGAGGAAGTGGCTTGGTTTATGGGAGAGAGGAAATGTGAGGAGAGGGTCCAGCCTGATACAGGGCTGCCATAGTCAGGATGCATAAGGCCAGCAGATGAATCCTGGAATTAGACACTATGACATCAAAAGAAGTGCTTAACTGCCTGGGACATGGACCAGAAGCTGAGGCGTGTCCTGGCACCCAGAGCCACCTTCCAGCATGTCAGGCTGGAAACTAAGTTGGAGTTGTTTTACCAAGAATAAAGGCTACCAATAAATTAGTGTCACGGCGAGCAAAGAGATGGGAATCTGGGTGCATATGAGGGGGAGATACAATATATTTAGCCTTAATAAACACAGAAAAGGTTCTTTGAGAAAGCAATTTCACTGTCAGATTTGACTTTAAGAAAACTAGTTAAGGACTTCCCCTATGTGTCAATCAGTTTGCCATACTGTGAGGCCTTTAGTATTGCTGTGATGCTGAAAGCTATGCCAGCAGGTCCACCCATGGTGGACAGGTTTCAGCTGAGCTTCTAGACTAAGACAGGCTAGGGAGGAGGACCCCACAGTCCACTACCTAAACAATCAGCCATCAAAAACACTATGAGTAGCACAAAAGCACTATCAGATATAGCACTGGGCATGGCACAGATTTGGGCAGTCTTTCGTTCTGTTGTACTTAGGGTCACTAGGAGTTGGACTAGACGGCACCTAACAACAACAACACAATAACAACAACAACAACAAGTTAAGGACTTACACAAATATATGGTTACAAGACTGTTAACTGTAACATGACAATGAAGGATTCTGCTAAAATATTTAGACATTGACATTAGTGATACAGACATATATTTACTTGTAATGAAAGATTTTTGCTGCATTTTGTTAAATAATAGAATAACATAATGCTGAGTAAAATCGTATTTTATGTATTAGAAAGTACAAACACATACACAATATCTAATAGAGCAACACTACTAGTAATAATTGTTTCTGAGTGGTGAGTTTCAGGAAATTTTTAGTATCTCATTTGTTAACATTCCTAAACTTAGCATCTTTTGTTTGACTTTTCTGCTTTTTTGCCTATGTTGTTGTTGTTGTTGTTAGGTGCTGTCGAGTCAGTATCCGACTCATAGCGACCCTCATAGGGTTTTCAATGGCTGAGTGCTTCGGGATTGCCTTGGGAGTGGATTGCCAGGCCCTTCTCCCATTTTTGCGGTGCTGGGAATTGAACTCGGGGCCTCAAAGACTGCAGCGCTCTACCCACTGAGCTAAATCCCAGCCCTTTTTGCCTATAGTTAACCTAAATGAGTTATTTTGTAAAAAGTAATTTTCTTCAGTACTTGAAGTTGAACTCAGGGCCTCATGCATACGAGGCAAGTGCTCTCAACTGAGCTATACTCCCAGCCCCTTATTTTTTATTTTTTACTTTTTTTTAAACCAAAACCAAAAGATGAACACAAGTCATGCTTGCCTTCTGCAGTTACAAGAGGAGCTCATAGTTGTCACCATCATAATTTAATTCAACTTCAAAAAGTAAGTACATTGATGACATCTCTTAAAACACATGCACATTTTTTGGTACCCCTGGCATATATATTTAAGAAAGCAAAAGTAGGCAGTTTCTCTTTTTAGAAATAATTAACTAGGAACAAAAAGGAAGACATTAATTTTAGAAACTTCTTATCCAGGTGAAACAGAGACACACTTCAGTTTCTGAAAAACAATGTGTTCTGGCAGATAAATCATGAGTTAGTCTCTGCATCTGTTAGCAGTAAGGCCTGGGAAATTTATGTTATTTTTCCCCTTTATCAGTAAATGTTGGTGGGGTACAGAGTAAATATAGCATTTGCTTTTTCCATTATGCAAATATTATATCACTTTTGCCTATACTTTTATAAACTTAACCTTTTGACTAACATGTGGTAAAACTCATATGCATATTTGAGTTATGTTCCCCTGTTTTTCCCATGTACTCATGAAGTCACCTGATTTTTTGAGACAGGATCTCACTAAGTTGCACAGGCTGACTCTGGCCTTGAGCTCTCCATCTTCCTGCCTCAGTCTCCCAGGTCACTGAAATTACATGCATGTGCCACTGCACCATGTTTTTTAAAAAGAGCTGGTATCACCACACATGCATGAGAATGGCTCAAAAGAAACAGACACACTATCAAGTGTTGGCAAGGAAAAAGAGTAATGGAACTCTTGGACTCTGCTGGTAGTGGTGTAAATTTGTAGAATACATACACATTTGTATGTGGTATTCTACATAAATATGTGTGTGTGCATTGTGTGTGTGTAAAAAATGTATGTAAATGTTTATAGCAGCATTACTTAGAATACTTTCAAACTGAAAACAACCTGAATGGCCGTTTCCTGTGAAACAGAAGACAAGTTGTAGTAAAGTCACATCCAAAGCAATGAGAATGAACTGGACTGTCTTCAACATAGATTAACCTGTCAGTTAATATTCAGCAAAAGAAGCTGGACCCAAAAGAGTACATACTGTGCTCTTACATAAAGGTCAAAACCTGGAAAAAATATCTGCAATTTCAGAAGACAGTTGTTACTCTCGGGGTAGGAGGTTCTGGAAGGGGTTCATAAGGGGTTCTCTGGGCACAGGTAAAAATTTATTTCTTGGTCTGAGTCCTGGTTGTATATCTACTTTGTGGTATGTAATCAAGCTTTGTCTCAACTATTTTTACACAGGCATTTATAGTTACTATGTTTTAATAAATCTGACTTCAAGAATAGAGCTGTTTTAGGTTGAAGACAAAAGACCCATGGCCCCCGGGCATCTATATTGTATGGAAGAGAGGTGAGCAACTTGCAAAGATTTTGAAGCGTACAGATGAAGAGCTCTGGGATGGGAGCCAGAGAGAACTAGGGTTGGGTCCCTGTTTTATTGCCTCTAGCTATGTAAGCAACAGAAAGAGTGTTAGATGAGAGCAGAGATACAGTGGGGGCCAGACCATGGAAGACCCTGTGAAGCCAAGATAAGGATTTCTGGTTTCATTATAAGTGTGATGGGAGGCCACTTCGATTAACAGCACAGACGGAGGAGATTGCCCAGGAAGAAAAGAAGAACTGCAACCGGACTGTAATGGTACAGAGCAATGGCAGCAAAGTCTCAGAATGATTCATTTTGTGCCCCAGCTGCAACGTATCCTTATCTTGAAGAAGAAAAAGACTGAACTAAATTCTGAGGCTAAACCTTGATTTTGGCAGAAAACCAAACAGGATGTAGGGAACACAACAATATACAATGTTGAGATTCTGCCCGTTTTGTAAAGGCTTACGCGCCCAGGAGCAGGTGAAAAACTGTTTCGAGATGAGAGGAAGAAACTGTGTCTTCTGCACTCTTCCTATTAGTCAGAGACCAAAACAATAAAAAACAAACCAAAAAAACCCCTTAAAATAAACAACAACAACAACAACAACAACAAAAACAAGATGAAACAAACAAGCAAAAACAACCAAACTCTCATTCTGTCATTAATACAGACATATAGCCAAATGAAATGCTCTCTCCTTCATGGGGCACATGCTGTTTAAATCATTTAGCATGATCTGTTGGCCAGAAATCCATATAAGAGATGCATACTATTCTTACTTAGTATCCTCACTTAAAAATAAGTTGGGTTTTCTAATGATGATGATGAAAATTGAAATACACATAATATGATATAAAGTCTCCACAAATGCATGTGATAGATCCTGATAGTCATGGTTTTTCTTTTTATATTAACAACTCACTACTTTTGTTGCCTGCAGCTGTAGCCCTGTGGCATCCGATCCCGTCAGATCTTGGAAGCTAAGCAGGGTCGGGCCCGGTTAGTACCTGGATGGGAGACCACCTGGGAACACCAGAAGCTGTCGGCTAGGGAGAAGGACCTGGCAACCCCCTCCCAAAAATCAATCTGCCATTGAAAACCCTATGAACAGCAGAGAAGCACTGACAATCGTGTTTCCCCTGTTGTACAGAGGGTCGCTATGAGTAGGATACCGACTCGACAGCACCTAACAACAACAACACTGCTTTTGTTAGTGATAAGAACAGAAAACATTATTATTTTACGTCATCACAAATGTTGTTGTTAGGTGCCATTGAGTCATGTCCAACTCATAGCGAACCTTATAGGGTTTTCAATGGCTGATTGTTTTGGGATTACCTTAGGAGTAGATTGCCATGCCCTTCTCCCATTTTTGCGGTGCTGGGAATTGAACCTGGGACCTCAGAGACTGCAGAATGGCGTTCTACCAATTGAGCTAAATCTCAGCTCTGTCATCACATACAGGAGAGAATATTTACTTTTCCATTTCTAATCCCACCACATCATACATTAAAGTGTTATAAATTGAATCCTGCCCCCTCACTCCCATCAAATCCATATGATGAAGTCTTAAATCTCAGTACTTCAGAATGTGACTGTGTTTGGAGACAGGGCTTTAAATACGTAATTAAGTTAAAATGAAGTCATTAATGGGCCCTAATCTGATATGACCTGATGTCTTCTTAAGAAGAAAAGTGATGGCCTCATGCAGAAGGAGCCTAGAAAAAAGGCCTCAGAAAAAAACAACTAATCCTGCCCACACCGTGATCTTGGTCTTCCAGCCTCCAGGACTATGGGGAAATAAATATCTGTTGTTTAAGCTGCCCAGTCTACCATTCTACTTATCTATAGTAAGCAGTCAGTTAGCTTAGGTGACGCCCTACAATGTTACCTTAGAACATAAGGGCTCAGAGAGATGATCAGTGTGGTGTCTGAGGGAATGTGGGTTTCAGAATCCAAATGAAGATGGAACCCAGGTTTTGCCAATCATATCAGAGAGCCACTACCAGCACGTTGGAACCACCAGAACCTCACTTCCCCCAGTCTTATATGGTTAACAACACCTGCCTCATAATACCTTGAGATAACAAAAAGTCAAATAATGTGAAGTTGCCTAGCAAATAGCTGATCATATAAAAGCTTTCCTTCCTTCTCTTTTGTATGGAAAGGAAATTTAACAACAAATAGTATTAATTACCATAACCCTACCAAGGTAGCTGTCTTCTAGAAAGAATCTGAGTAAGGGAGTACTAAAGCTACAAGATGTGAAGGGTAGTGATTCTTATTCTTGCTTTTTTCTTTCTTTTTTCTTTTCTTTGTTTTTTTTTCTGGTACTGTGGGTTGATCCCAGGGCCTCACACCTGCATGCTTTGCAAGTGCTGGACCGCTGAGCTGCACCCCCAGCCCATTTTTTTACTTTTTGAAACAGGGTCTCGCTCAGTTATGTAGACTGCCTCTGGTCTCAATCTTGCAATCCTCCTGCCTCTGCCTCCCGAGTCGCTGGGATTATAGGCATGCACCACCGTGCTCAGTTTATTCTTACTTTCTGAAGACAGCATATTGATCCATAAGATGAAAGATGATGTATTAGTTTGCTGCTGCTGCTGTTATTGTTAGATGCCATCGAATCATGTTGACTCATAGTGATCCCCATAGCATTTTCAATGGCTGATTGCTTTGCACTTGCCTTGGGAATGGATTACCACATCCTTCTCCCATTTTTGCAGGGCTGGGAATCAAACCCAGGACCTCAGAGACTGCAGAGCAGTGGTCTACCAATTGGGCTTATGCTGCTATAAAAAAGTACCACAGCATAGGGGGTTTAAAGAACCTAAACTGATTTTCTCACAATTCCAGAGGCTGAAAGTCCAACACCAAGCTCTCAATAGGGTTGGTCTCTCCAAAGGCCTCTCTCCTTGGCTTGCAGATGGCTCCTTTCTTGCTATGTCCTCCTGTGGTCTTCCCTCTGTGTCTCATGGGGTCTCTTCCTCTTCTTGTAAAGACACCAGTTCTCCTGGGTTAGGGCCCCAACCCAACAGCCTCTTTTTACCTCAATAAACACTTTAAAGGACTGTCTCCAAATGTCGTCATTTTCAGGAGTACTGGGAGCTGGAACTTCAACATTATAATTGTGAGAGACAAAATGAGCCCATGACAGATGGCCACCTCAGTGAACACCACCAGGTCAGGGTGTGTGTGTGTGTGTGTGTGTGTGTGTGTGTGTGTGTACACATTACTTGTGTGTGGATGTGCACATACTGCATAGGTACCCACCAGGTCAGGGTGTGTGTGTGTGTGTGTGTAGACATTACTTGTGTGTGGATGTGCACATACTGCATAGGCACACAAAGATGCAGTGTGTCTGCACCAAAGAGAGGTGGGGAAATGTGCAACATGTTCAACTATTTAATGATTTTTATTCCGAAGGGAGAACAGCACACTTTAGGAGAAAGCTTTCTCTCCTGTTGTTGTTGTTAGATGCCATCTTCTTTTCTTCCTGGGCAATCTCTTCGGTCTGTGCTATTAATAGAAGTGGCCTCCCATCACACTTATCATGAAACCAGAAATCCTTATCTTGGCTTTACAGGGTCTTCCATGGTCTGGTCCCCCACTGTATCTCTAGTTATGATTTAATAATAATAAAGATGATGTTAAACATCACTCAGTACTATCCTACAGCCTTTCCAAGATGAGCTTTTTTTCCTAATGTATTTATTCTTAATATCTGGAATCATCTTGGGGAAATGGCTATAATTGATTAAAAAATTAATTATTTAATTCGCACCAAATCTTCAGCAGACAGCAGTGCTGCCAAGCTTTGCTGAGACCTCTCAGGGGTAGCCGGCCTGGTGGCAGCACTGTGCTGTGTGCTGTGAGCTACAATCCTCTGGATGGGTCAGGAGCTTATTCTCCTGTCTTCTAAGCCCACAGGGTGTCACCTGGAAGGTGGGATTTGTGGGTGAACTTCAAGAGAGCCAATCCCTTCCCCAAATGAATGCGAGATGGTTTGTGAACCACGATGGTTCCCTGAAGAATACAGGCCTCCTTGGGTCTTCTCAGACACACCTTACTGATGTGGGTTAGCCTTCCATCTTTCAGTCACTCAGCAAATGTATATCACACTAATGTTTATGACTATGATCCAGGAGCAATTCTACAGGCTGGTAACACAGTTATGGACCAGGAACTGGATATCCAAGTTCTCATTCAGCTGACATTCTTGACTCCCCAAAAAGGTGATGGAGTCTTAATTGCCAGCTCAAGGTATTTTATTATTATTCTTTCTGTATTGCAATAAGGAATAATTAGCCTACTTGATTGGTTTACCAAGAGTATCTTCTAAATTATTTGGGAAATCATGTTTACTACACCTCAAATTTTACATATACAAATGTATATATACATACACATACAGATATATTTTATATATATTTGCATATACAGGTATATGATTATATGAAATTGGCTTTTAAAAATTATTTCATCATCATGCATTTCTATCTCTTTAATTAAATGGAAAATTTTATATAAATTTAATACTCTGTTATGTCTTCATAGTTAAATATGTTTTGTTTTGCAGAAATGTGGATTTAGTTTTTATCCTCTACACAATTATAAATAATATGTCTTGCAGTAATATTTATTAATGATGATACAAAGAAATTAATGAGTCATAGAACAAGTGAATAAATAAATAAATAAATGAACAATTTCACATTTAGAAATAAAAGACTTTGCTGGGCATAGTGGATTACACTTGTAATCTCAGCAATTTAGGAGACTGAGGCATTGTGAGTTTGAGGCCAGAGGCAGCCTGCATAACTTAGTGAGACTCTTGACTTGAGATAAAAAATAAAAATGGGCCACAGGTGCAGCTCAGTAGTAGAGCAGTTATAAAGTATGAGTATGTGCCATGACCTGAGTTCAACCTCCAAATACCACACACACACACACACACACACACACACACACACACACACACACACACAAAACCAGAGAGAAGGAGAGAGGGAGAAAGGGGGGAAGAGAGGGGGAGGGAGAGAGGGGGAAGGAGAGAGAGAGAGAGGGAGAAGAGAAGAAAAAAGAGAAGAGAAGAGAGGGGAACGGGAAGAGATAGGTAAGGTAAGGTAAGGAAAGGAAAGACAAGGAAAGGTAAGAAAAGGAAGGAAAAGAAAGGAAAAAAGATTTTGAAAGCTAATATGAGGTGATGGATATGTTTGACTACAATAATTTGACTATGTCCATATGGGGGTTGGGATTTAGCTCAGTTGGTAGAGCGCTGCGTTGCAGTCTCTGAGGTCCCGAGTTCAATTCCCAGCACCACAAAAATGGGAGAAGGACCTGGCGATCCACTCCCAAGGCAACCCAACAGTCAGCCATTGAAAACCCTATAAGGGTCACTACGAGTTGGACACGACTTGAGGGCACCTAATAACAACAATAACATGTGCATATATCAAAACATCATGTTGTGCACCATCAACATATGTAAAGGAACTGAAATCAATATGTTGAAGAGATATCTGCAAATCAGCATTATTCACAATGACCAGTATTTGGAATTGGCCTATAGTGTCAATGGATGAATAAAGAAAATATGGTATAATTACAGAATAGAATATTATTCAGCCACAAAAATGATGAGATCCTGCCATTTGTGATAGGGTAGATAAACCTTGGAAATATGTTAAGTAAAAAAAATCAGGTACAAAAGGACAAGTACCCACGACCTCACTCATATGTGGAATCTAAAAAAGTTGATCAATGTTGGCTACCAAAGGCTGGGACAGGGTCAGGGGGAAGGAGAATTGAGAGAGGGTCGTCAGTAGGTACAAAATTACAGTTAGATAGAGTAATAAGTTTTGGTGTTCTACTGCATAGTAGAGTGAATATAGATAACAATAATGTATTATATTTTTCAAAATAGCTATAAGAGAGGATTTTGAATGCGTCACCACAGAAATGATACATGCACACTTGGGATGATGGATATGCCAATTATCCTAATTTGATAATTACATCATGCATCATGATCTCATGAATTTATACAATTATTATGTCAAATAAAATAAAATAAAATAGAGCTAACCTATTTTTGAAGTAATACTTGCAAATAGTATGTAAGTTGGTTATCACAGGATGCCACTTCCTTGAGAGAGACAGAGTTGAAAACCATTTCCCACAGGCAGCAAATTCTTGCCACATTGCCTTTAGCAATTAAGATTCTATTGTAGAACCTGAGGGAAATAAGGGACTAGGTCTTGAGTCCTTTGTCAACAGAAGCCAGGAGCCCTCCCAGTACTGTATCACTCTTTTCTCACAGTCCTTTCCTTACATTATGGGGACTTAACTTAGCTTTCTCTATCAATACCGTAATAATAGAGCTATACGCTTGCTCCTTGAGAGCAAAAACACTCCAGGGTGCAAAAATCACCCATGACACTGGAATAACTGTCTATTTTCTACAAATTAAAATATATCAGCCTGCAGCTTTACCGCTGTGGCGTTTGATCCCGACAGATCTCAGAAGCTAAGCAGGGTTGGGCCTGGTTAGTACTTGGATGGGAGACTGCCTGGGAAGACCAGGTACTGTAGGCTTGGGAGAAAGACCCAGCAACCCACTCCCAAAAAACAAACAGCCATTGAAAACCCTACGACTATGAGAGAAGCACTGACAATAGTATTTCATCTGTTGTACATAGGGTCACTATGGGTTAGACACCGACTTGATGGCACCTAACAACCACAACAAAATATATCAGAATCTTTAAGAACTACAAAGGTACCCTGTATTGTTGAGTCCTGCTAAAATCAAACTAATCTATTAGGTTTGCTTGGTTGTATTGCTTTGCAAGGTAGTTTTAGAAGACCAAATGGTAGAGACCAATAGTTGGCTTATAGAAATGTTATCAACATGGTCTAGAATCCTCTCTTTTTTTTAATGTGATAATCTTACTGCCCCAAAGAAATGGAAGACAATGAAATAATGAACTATTAAGCTATTGAGTTAGCATCAATAGGAATAATTCCTATAACCAAATTCTGAGCAGTCTATTCTTAAGGTAAGAAGCACTCATTATTCACTCCCACCCATACAAGAATACCATCTGCTACTTGATGATATTGCTTGCCTCTTTGCAAAAAAAGGAAGCCTTTAGGGATGGTAGGCCTGATGGTCTGGTCTAATTATAAGTTAGGTAATTATATCTTGCTTAGCTACATTTCCCAAGTAGTTTTATCTGGATTTCCTGCCTAACCCTGACACCTTCATTTTATTTCCTATGCTAACTCTTGCCAAGAGCTGCAATGCACTGTTAATCAGCCCCTCGATTCGGGAGCAGATGTAGAGACTGTGCCATCCCATCAGTGGGCTAAATGACTCCTGAAAACGTTGGGACATTATCCTTCAGGCTGTGATAGAGACGCAGAGTGTGGAACATGGCTTGTAAAGGACAAAAGATCCCTGAGGAGGGGAAGGGACTTAGTGGGCAACATGTGTGACACTGCATTTATAGTAAGTCAGTTTGGGAGAGGGGTTATAACTTGATCAATACATATACCATCTTGATATTATGGGAAATACACTGAAAATTGACGTTGAGTTTTCTAAGAAAGGATTGACCGGCCTTTCTTACAAACTTACCAGAACTCTGAGAGTAAGGTATGTCTCCTGAGAGTTTAGGATGATAAGCCACTTAAAGAGAGGCCCTTGGTCCTTTTATTAGTGACCTGCAAGGACTACATGGCCTTAGGGACTGGGCTACAAGTCAAACCTAGAAGGTAGTGAGTGCTATGGCGTGGTGCTGGCCTGTGGAGCAGAGAGTGTTCGTACCCAGAAGAAGATGCTGATGTGGATGGTCACAGGGGAACTCTCCAAATCCAGCAGTTGCACCCCTCTGCTCCAGGGCTGCCTCAGAGGTACTCTGCTCTGGAGCTCATGGAAGCCTCTTTAGATGGCCTGGACTGTGGTGCCAAGTGGAGAGGTGAGGTTTATGGAACCTGATTAAACACACCCTTAGCTGAAACTCAGCATCTAAAAGTGACAAACATCCAGTGTACAGTTAAAATTTAAAAACTATAGGAAAGAGGAGTCAAAGAAAGAAAATGCCACTCTATTCTTCAAGGAGCACATCAGACGTGCAATGAGAACATCTGGATTCTTGCAACAGACACAGGGAAAGCATGGAAGCCACGGAAGCAAGGGGCTGGGTCACCTGAGTGTAGCGAGGCATGGTGGGGAGGGGTGGGGAGCTGGGGGGAGGACAGAATGTTGGAAGAAGTTCAGGATAGGTGCCTCGTGGCAAATAGGTTTTCCATAAGTATAATCAGGAAGGCAGCCGTGTGGACCCAGGAGCCTGGGCATAATCGTTTATATGGAATGCGTTTGCTTGTGGGGTGGTGTGTGGGTAGGGGAGGAGGGTTCTGACGGGGCATGTGTGGGCAGGGTAGGGGACAGTGTGCTCTGGTTCCATCTGTCCCTCACCTCTCTCAATACAATACAGTATATTTGGGGGGCCAATGTTAGGTACTGTGATTCCAGACGTTCACCAGTCTCTCTTATCCTACTTTCTCTGTAAGCAAAAGCTGTCTCAATTGTCTTTCTTAGATCATTGCCATGAGGTTCCAGGTCTTCTCCATTTTTCAGCCCTCCGTAGAAATTAGCTTAGTGTCTTAAAGAGAGCAGAGGGTCAATACGCAGTGATTTGGAAGATGAATGAATGAATGAGAAATTTCAAAGTGGAATATAAAGGGCTTTACATGCGAAACAAGAATGTACAAGGTGCTAGATGTAGTGAATGAAAACTTTTTACACTAAAATTTAATGGAACGATGATAAGTCCAAAATGCCTGGCAGCAGACTATTTCCCGCCTGCACAGGGAGGGTTTTAAAGGACGATGCTCTTAAGTTAGGTCTCCTATGAAATTGCAGAAGGTGTTGCAAAGTAGGAAAGATATTTGGACTCTGGGCTAGCAGAAAATCTAAAGATCAGTGTCAAAACATTTTCCTCTTTGGATAAGCGGAGGCTGTCCAAAAACAGTTAAGAGAAGAGAAGGATCTACATTAAAAGGAATAAGATACAAAATGAATAGACTGAAAGAGACTTCTTTGGACAACCTTACTGAGGGCTTGCCTTATCTACTGCAATACTATGTGCCAGGCCATGGTATTTTCAGTCGCATCATATGGTTGTGAAAGCTGGATGTTGAACAAGGGAGACGGGAGAAGAAGTGATGTTTTTGAATTATGGTGCTGGAGACATCTATTGGATATACCATGGACTGCCCAAAGAACCAACAAATCTGTCCTAGAAGAAGTGCAACCAGAGTGCTCCTTGGAAGCAAGAATGGTCAGACTGTGTCTTGCATATTTTGGACATGTAGTCAGGAGAGATCAATCCCTGGAGAAGGACATCATGTTTGGGAGAGTGGCAGGTCAACGCAAAAGAGGAAAACCCTCCACCAGATGGATTGACAAAGGGTCTGCAACAATGGGCTTAAACATAAATAAGATCGTGTGCCTGGCACAGAATTGGGAAGTGTTTCAATCTGCTGTACATAGGGTCGCTATGAGTCAGACTCGACTCGATGGCACCTAACAACAACAACAAATTAAAGCTGTTCATAAGACTTTGCCTGGTCCTGAGAGAGGCCGCGTAACTTACACTACCATTGCTTTGCACAGTTCACAAACAGAGAGGAGTATTTTTGATGCAGTGGCATAGTTATAAAGAAGTATAAATCCCACTGTATTAATTAACTAAAACATTTTACATTCTGAAGACGTCCAGGTAGGCTCTCGGGAAAACAAATGAATCAGCGGATAGGAAATTATTATTAATATTTGCAAACACTGAGAACATGTTTGTGTTTTGTTATTTTGTTTTCTACCTCATTTCGGTTTCTTTGTAATTTTCAAAGCAATTGCTCAGGAACTAAACCTGGCATTATGTAAATTTAGCATCCAGTGATGCTATCTACTACATCACATCATTAGGCAACCTCCTGGTAGGTTTCCTGAGCTCTTTAAAGTCAAAGGCATTCTGTCTCTCTCTCCATCTCAGGGGTGAGTCTACTGTCAATTTTAAGCAATTTTAATATATGTGGCTATGAATTGTTTTTCTCTCTAGTCATTGCCATTTGTATTTCTTCTGTCCTATTCTCCTTGTATCAGCATGGGGTAGTTTTTCAACAGAGTTCCATGCAACACACACATGGCTTGCCTCTAGTATTTTTAACATCAATGCACAAATGCATATTAACTTTTATTCACTCTAATTTTTTTTTTTTCTGTATCTAGGCAGTATTTGGGAGAAGGGTCTGGCAATCTACTCCCAAGTCAATCCCGAAACAGCCATTGAAAACCCTATGAGGGTCGCTATGAGTTGGATACCGAGTTGACAGCACCCAACAACAACAACAACAACAACAAGGCAGTATTTATTATCACAAAAGTTTCCAGGGAGTAAATGGTTAACATGTCATAAGCCTTTTTTTTTTTTTTTTTTTTTTTTTTTTGCTGAGCAAGGGATTCTTTATCTTCATAGACAATTTCAAATTGGAAACTGTCATATGAAGAAAATGATAAAAATATATATACAAGCTATGCAGAAATAAAGTACTCAATCTGCATATTCCATTTGATCCCTATGGGAGACCAAAATTCAAGGTTCCTGGCAAAGAATGCAAATACCTCAATCGCCATCTTTTTTTCCTCCTCTTAGAAATGAGAAAAGATTAAGAATTTGGTTATATGTGGACCACATCTTCTGAGTCTACTTAGATTGTCCTTTTACTTTGTTTTTCTTATCCTTTGAAAAGGAAATTCAGTTACCTCTGGGCAATAACACAGCATCCATTTTTATTTACTTATGCCCCAGAAATACAGGATTGGAAAGAACTTTAAGAAATCCTCTCTGTTGTCCTACACTGTAAATGGTAAGTGAGTTTTACAAGTTTGTGTTCCACAAGTCAAAGTAAAATATCAACACCTTAAGGAAGGACTGCAACAAAATCCTCACAAAGAGAATAAATATCTCCAGGCCAGCAAGACCCCATGTCACCTGACTGAATACACTAACAGAAGCAAGGAAAAAGGAAAGGGAAGGAAGGTAGAAAGATCAGCCAAGATGGAAGGGGAAGGATAGTGAACAAGGTCAACTTTGTGTATATCCAAGTATAGCCCAGAGGAAAGTGCCCTGCTGTCCAGAGATAGCCTATTCACCTAATGCCCAAATCATCTCATCTACTCCTTGGCTGGGATTTAGCTCAGTGGGTAGAGCACTATGCTGCAGTCTCTGGGGCCCAGAGTTCAATTCCCAGCACTGCAAAAATGGGAGAAGCGCCTGTCAATCCACTCCCAAGGCAATCCTGAAGCACTCAGCTATTGAAAACCCTATGAGGGTCACTATGAGTCAGATACTGACTCGACGGCACCTAACAACAACAACAACTCCTTGGGTTATGATTCCATGATCTAGAAGCAAAAACCTGATTCCAATTTGGCTCCCCACATGGTAGCCCTACAGGCAGAGATTTGGCTGAGTAGATTACCCATGTGTCCAGTCTCCTTAGCATTACATTTTTCTACACAAATTAATACACTAGCCTCTAAATTTATAATTTGCCTCTTCATGTACCTTACCCACATAGAATGTGCTAACCAAGCCATCATAACCTTTCAGTAGTTACCAGTTACTTATTTTAAACGAGTTTAATGGCATTTTGATTATAGATCTCCATCTTACAGACCGTGATTATATTTGAGATCAAACTAGAGTGCATTGATTAATCAAGTTCTACTGAAAGAATTTAGCTTTGAATTATAGGAAACTCATTAAGGTAATGTCAGCTATCTTGAGAGGCAGCATCTAAGACTTCTCTACATCTACCAAAAGCTGATGCTGCAAACCAAGTTTCTTTCCTTTTTTGAAACTTCTAAACCCTAGGCACAGGCAAACATTTCATCTACTCTATCCTAAGAAGTTGTTGCAGATAAAATCTCTACTAAATCCTTTCTAATATAAGTGAAGCCCAATGTCTACTTTTTGCCTACTTTTTCATTAGAAATGAAATTTCCATGGCTGTTCAACATTATTTTTATTTTCTCAAGGATTTCTTTCTTTAT
This sequence comes from Pedetes capensis, assembly GCA_007922755.1. NCBI lineage: Eukaryota > Metazoa > Chordata > Mammalia > Rodentia > Pedetidae > Pedetes > Pedetes capensis. The sequence continues at coordinate 127,315 of VMDO01002858.1, forward strand.
AAACCTTTCTTCTACATATATAACCCCAATCATATTTTTTCTCAGATTGCTTATGCTTTTTAAACAATTTTTCTGACTCATGCCTATGCACACATTTTATACATTTTACTGGAATGGTATGGTCTCTATTTCGAGGTGATTCTCAAAACAGCAATACTGAACTGGTAGAAAGGGCAGTTTTTGGAAAACATTGATTATATATTTCCACACTATTCCTATGGCAGATCTTTTTTATTCACTTTTAGTGTATGTAACCATAGGTCTTTATCTCTCATACTTGACAAGTACCAATCCCTTCCCACTGACTCTGTGTCTATTCTTTGTAAAATACTCTGCCTTCATTTATATATTATGTACACTTTAGTTTTTTTTGCTTTGACTATGTCACTTCTAGTCTTAAATTCATTTGTACTTAACAATTTAGTAATTTACACTCAAATTTTCAGCTTGAAAATTTTTGGGGAGTGGGTTGCCGGGTCCGTCCCCCAAGCCTGCAGTCTGCAGTGTTCCAGGCAGTCTCCCATCCAGCTACTAACCAGGCCCAACCCTGCTTAGCTTTCTGAGATCTGATGGGATCAGATGCCACAGGGCTATGGCTGCAGGCATAAAGCATACATAGAAACATTATATTCCCACATAGAAACTAATGCACACATCCATGCGCAGAGGATCATTTCATATATGTACATACCTCCTCACAAAAACTGTATAAAACTTTTAAGAGATGTTATCTATGTATCGGGCTGGGGTTTAGCTCAGTTGTTAAGAGTGTTGCTCTGTATTCTCTCAAGATCTGGGTTTGATCCCCAGCACCGCAAGAATGGAAGAAGGACATGGTAATCCACTCCCAAAGCAATCCATAAACAATCACCTACTGGAAACTCTATGAAGGTTACTATGAATTGGACCTGACTCGATAGCACCTAACAACAATGATCTATGCATTACTTTTTGAGGTAGAAGTATGTAGTATGGCATTCTGGGTTATATTTCTACCATCACATTAGAACAAGTGTACGACCCCTTCTTAAAACAGCAAAATGGAAAGTTTTCAGCCCAATATGTGGATATGTTTTTTTCGCACCTTCTGCATGCGCGCGTGCGCGCGCACACGCACACACACACACATACACACACACACACACACACACAGAGTAATATAGACACTATCCTTCACATGCTCATGCACTGGAGGTTTTGCTTTCAATGCAGCAGTGTTCAGAGATGGGGCATTGGCGAGGTGATTGGATCAGGTTTGGGGCTCATGGATGGATTCATGCCACATTGAGTTTGGGGGGAGGATTTTTGTTATAAAAGTGAGCTGGCTCTCGTCCCTCTCTCAGCCTCTTGACTGCCAGAAGTAAGCAGCTTAGGGCTCCACCGTGCACATCCCTCCATGATGTTTGCCTTGCTATGGGCCTAAAGTGATGGGGCCAGGCCACCATGGACTAAACCCTCTGAAACCATGAGGCAAAATAAAACTTTCCTCCCTGAGGTTGACTTCCTCAGGCATTTTGTCATAGCAACAGAGAGCTGACTTTCACAAATCCAGGTAGAGACAGAGATACAGAGAAACATATGATGTAAAAGGAGGGTACCTTGCTTCAGCTGAGCAGTCTTATCTATTCCAAGACTGTAAGGAGCATAATAAATTGCCCAGGGACAGACAGACAGATTAAAAAAATTATTGCCACTAATTATCTTGTAACTCCATTATCAGACTTAAAGTGTAATTTTAGATATTGGTAACATCTATATTTTAAAAATTACTTTAAAACATTCCAAAGCCAAATATGTATTTTAAGATCATCTGCTGTATTCATCTACATTTTGCTATCTAATTAGTTTGAATAATAAGAGTCTAATTATGCCAAAATTCAAGCCTCTTGTGAAATCTATGAGATCTGTATGTAATGATGATCATGTAAGAAGTACACATTTATCCCTGCTCTGGGTGATTTTATTTCACTAATATTTCCTCTTCATACATTGTTATTGTTCTTGTTGTCATTTTTGTTGTTGTTGTTGTTGTTAGGTGTGGTCGAGTCGGCATCCAACTCACAGTGACCCTCATAGGGTTTTCAATGGCTGACTGTTTCGGGATTGCCTTGGGAGTGGATTGCCAGGCCCTTCTCCCATTGTTGTTGTTGTTGTTAGGTGCTGTCCAGTAGGTATCCGACTCATGGCGACCCTACATACAACAGGGGAAACACTGCTGTCAATGCTTCTCTGCTATTCATAGGGGTTTCAATGGCGGATTGATTTTTGGGAGTGGGTTGCCAGGTCCTTCTCCCAAGCCTACAGCACCTGGTGTTCCCAGGTGGTCTCCCATCCAAGTACTAATCAGGCCCAACCCTGCTTAGCTTCTGAGATCTGACAGGATTGGATGCCACAGGGCATTAGAACCTGTGAATTATTTTACCAGTTCTCTTCACACAGACGTGTAAGTGTGGTTAACAGAGCTGAAACCTGTCTGTTCTTGATGATGTTTTAAGCTTCTTTCCATAAACTTAAACAGCTCATGTTGATCTCTTAATTTTGTGGCTTTGATTACTTTATTGTTTTGATGTTTTGAAATAGAAACAAAATGAAAAATGTTTGGCTTCCAGATGGAGTTCTATGGCTGCCTTGTAATAAAAAACAATCAATCCATTGTAGCACTTGAGCCAAGTCAAGGAGCCCGATTCTATAAAATGAGGACACTCACTGTAATCAGTGACTGCATGCAGTGGAGTGTGTTGTAGGGATGTCCCAGATGCTGCTGGCTTGGCCTCCTGCCCAAGTCCTCTTCCCCTCTGCCCTCCTGCTCAACACAGCGCCCTCTTCTGCCACTAGTGTGGGCCTGTTCCTGCTGCCTCTTCCCTTATCCTTTCTCCCTTGCACTTACAAGACTGAACTCAGTCTAGGTATTTTATTCTCTTGACAGGAAACAATCCCCTACTCCAAAAGAAAGAGTTCTCTCTCTGTCTCTCTCTCTCTCTCTCTGATGGCTGTGTTTCACGTCTGTATCAGTGTCCTGCTGCCTGGCCTGCAGGGTCTGATGCCCCTTTGCCCAACCAACAATCTCTCTCATCTTTCTTCTAACAGGATCTCTTAAAAAATCTATCAAAAGCTAGTGAATAAGGCAAGGATACAACACTGGATGTGCCATTTGTGTTAGGCCTAGGCATGAGAGCTTCTTTTGAAAAGATTGTTTTTTAAATGAAAGAAAATATAAACATTTTGTTTTCATATTTCATGTCTGAAAAGAAAGGAATAACCTTTTACAGCACTTTTCAGTTTCATCAATATGCAATTTGCATGTTCCGTTTGAAATACCTTGATATTAAAAACATGAAAGTCAAGTGCTCTATAGAAAGAGGCATGTTTTCATTTCTTTCACATCAAATGTTTTTCAATAAGGTTCCAAACTGTCAGCAAAAACATATTTTTTTAAGTATACTTGTCAGAGCTAAATAGAGAATATTTGGAAAAAAAGATATGAGTTTAGAAAGAAGCGTTGGCAGCTTTTATGAATGCCTCTTTCAGCCTGTCACTTAACAGAAACACACTAACCTTTATTTTTAATTATGCTAAAGTACATATTAATGCCATGGGCTGGAAGAAATGAAAAATTTCCCAGTTGCATATCTTATTGGGTGGCTTTCTTTATTTATTTGTTTCCTTATTTTCTTCCAACTTATTGGTAAAAAATATATGAAGTCTAAAGGCATTTAGGGCTGGGATTTAGCTCAGTTGGTAAAGCACCACTTTGCAGTCTCTGCGGTCCCAAGTTTGATTCCTAGCACCACAAAAACGAGAGAAGGATGTGGCAGTCCACTCCCGTGGCAATCCCGAAACAATCAGCCATTGAAAACCCTATAAGGATCGCTATGAGTCGGGCACTCAGTGGCACCTAATAACAACAACAACAAAGGCATTTAAACCTAGGTTTTAATATTGGTTTGGATTTTCAGCATAGTATTTACTCTTTTTCCTTGGGTGAATAATGAACCCTTTTACAGTTATGTTTCTTCATATGTAAAATGGAAATAGTGATATATGAGTCAGAGCTTTAGAGTAGAATGAATGAGTTATTATATATAAATTCTCAGGTAAGCATTTAGTAAATATCAACAACAACAAACAAAATGCCATTTTCCTTCCCTTCATTCATATTATAACTGGCAAATAATTATTCTTAAGCACAATTTATTCAACTGTATTGGTGACAATATATTTAGTGTGAATTCCAGATCTAGTATCAAAAGAAAAAAAACTGGCTAAGTTCCTTAAAGGAATTTAATATATGAGGCCAGGGCCAAAGTGCCAATGGCATTCCTAATCTATGAACACTGTGACACTACTTATTATCCTATAAAATCTATTTACTCTGCCAGTGGTCTTGGTAAATTATAAGCAAACATAATAGTTAATAGAATCCGGAGAAGTTCTGTTATTCATTGGTGGGAAAATAACTTAGGAAAATATAGTTTCTGAAATAAAATGTATTATTTTATTCATAGATACTTTTTAAAAGTGAGTTCCTTCAACTTTGTTTCCCTGAGCTTCCTCAAGATCAGCTTTATTTGCATGCCAATGGAAAGTCATTCCGTGATGAGTCAGGGAGAGAAAAGCTGCAGGGTAATGTGAGGGGTGACAAAGGACCCTGCAGCTTTCTTCTTCAGGTTGTGATAGAGAGTATTCATATTTCTCTCAAGGGACACTCTTCTTTTTGGGAAGAACTCAGAGAGAATCATTAAATTGATGCCACATCCCTGTGGACACAGGCCATCTTGGTGGAAATGAGGAATGAAACTAACTATAGCTTTTGATGAAACAGAACAAGAAAAAGGAAAGATTTTGCATCTGGACCTAGCTTCTCAGTAAAGTTCATGTACCTGATTCATTCAAATTACAGCTATTGCATAATGAGATGATATTTTATTTGACAATTTGACACAAGACCCACATGTACTTTTATCTGAAATCAGAAAATCCAAGAGTGAAGAATTCCTCAATAAATAACAGGTGGATCTCACCTGTCTATGCTGATACAGAGAGATATAAGTTCTTCAAATAAGGGAATAAATCATTGCTACTCTCTAAGGGACAAAGACCTGGCAAACCCACTCCCAAAAATCAATCCACCATTGAAAACCCTATGAACAGCAGAGAAGCACTGACAATAGTGTTTCGCAGGTTGGATGTAGGGTCGCTATGACGCAGAAACTAACTCCAATGGCACCTAACAACAACAACTCTAGATCTGGATCTCTCAGTAGTTCATTTGAAAAGGTAAGGACTATCCTTACTGGCTCTGATGGTTGGTTTTACATGTCAACTTCTCTACAGTGTTCATTTATTCAACCAAACACAAGTCCAGGTTGTGAATGTAATTAAAGTCTATAGCCAGTTGATTTTAAATAAGAGATTTTCAGGTAGTCTGGATGAGCCTGCTGCAATCCATAAAGAGCCTGAATGTAGAAGTGAGACTTCCTTCCTTCAGAGGAAATTCTAACTGTAAATAACAGCAACAGCTCACCCCAAGAGCCCCAGACTACCCTAGTTTTGAATGAGCCCAGCCAGGCCCCATTATCCCATAATCCAATATGTTATAGTAAATCCCTAAGTATATCTTTTACTGGTTCTGTTCCTGGATCAACTTGAACTGATAATACTCACTCATAGAACTCTAGCCCCCCATCTCTTCCGATTCCTAAGCCTCCCCAAATAATTCTTGATCTTCCCTCCAGGTATAACTTCTGCAAACAGGGGAAGAGGTACTCCATATAAAATAGATATACCAAAATTTTAGAAATAGTTACGCATTTTAAATTTATCCAGTCTTATATCAATGATGTATTAGTAAAATCCTTTTAGTATTTACAAAAGTCTTATACTGAACTATTTTATTGTGATTATTTTAAAACTTTCAGTCCCTATCTAAAGGTCAATACTATTTAAAAGTATTTTCTTTGCTTTCATTGTATTCTCACAACACCTAGTATAAAGTTAAGTGTTTAATAAATAAATAACTAAGCAATTTCTCAATAATACTCTAGATGCTCCAAAAGTAATTTTTTTTCCTTTTTTTGAGACAGTCTCGCCATGTAACTCAGGCTGGCCTCAAATTCATGGTCCTCCTGCCTCCACCTCCCACATATTGGGATTACAGGTATATGCTACCACACCTGCCTAAGGATTTTTTTTCTGGTACTGGGAGTTGAACTCAAGGTCTCCTGCTTGCATGCTTTGCATGTGCTGGACTACTGAGCTGCCGCCTCCAGCCCCCCCCCCCTTTTTTATACTTTTTGAGATAGGGTTTCGCTAAATTACACAGACTGCCTCTGGTCTCGAACTTGCGATCCTCCTGCCTCCGCCTCCTGAGCCGCTAGGATTACAGGCGTGCGCCACCATGCCCAGCTTCCAAAGGATTTTTATAATAAAACTCTAGTTCTTTATTTTGAGTACCTGGTTTAGGAGACATATTTTTAGTCTGACTTATAAAATCTGATAAATTAGGTTTATCTGCACTTTGTCATGAAAATGAATAATTTAAAAACTAATATATGAATACAAAGTATTGATGATAGATAACATGTCAAGCAGAAAAGACTAAAAAACTAACTTAAATCTAAATTTGATTCTGACTACAACAATATGTGTAGATGTAAGCAAAAACAAGAGTTGGGTATTCATAAAGGAATATAATAAAATTGTGACTTTTCCATTTACATTTTCCTCTTAAGTGTTGGTATAATATCATTTAAAAATTTAAAAATATGTCATTTTATCTATTCAATCTTTTAAAAGACTTTTATTTTACAAATAGCCTCTCTTTCTTCCCTCAGAATGGATGAGCAAGAAATATGACATTTTGAAAAATAGTTCAAAGTTAGTTCATTTTTTGAAACTGGATAAGAGCCATTTTTTCATTTTTACATTCTTTTTTAATAAACTGAAATGCAAATTTAAAAACCTTGGGTTTATGGTCTCTCAATATATTGAAGTTTAACTAGTTTAAATGTAACTCTATAAACATAAATTAGAAGAAATGTGTTCATTAAGATGTAATAGGGTTCAAAGAAAATTTAGCTTTAGCATAATTCCTATGGTGCTATAATTTTCATACCTAACCTTTGTTTCAAAAAGATTAATAATTATTCTGTTGCACTTTCTGAAATCTTAAGAAAACATATGCCCAGATAACTATAAGGAAGAATATATACAAAATCCATAATTCTGATACATGCTTTGCATTCTTACTTTTAAAGATGATTTTTAGCTAGAATGAGCATTTATTAAGATATGGGTTTTCAGGATCAAAAGATTAGGTTCTATCTTAACCAGGAGGACATGAGAAGACAATTTCCAGACTGTAGGAAGTGAGAGGATAACGTCATAACATTTCCATAAGGCAGGGCATGGTAGAGCAATCCCAGCATTTGGGAGGCTGAGGCAGGAGGATCCAAGTTCAAGGCTGGCCTGAGCTATATAGTGAGTTCAAGGCCAGCCTAAGATACACAGTGAGACTCTGTGTCAAAATCAATCAATCAATCAATCAATCAATCAATCAATCAATAATGCAAACCTACAAATAGAGATCACTGGTTTCCGGGTAATACTCTTCCTTCTTTCATTTTATTTTAGTTGTCAGATTTGTTTAAATTTCAATGAGGGATTTAGCTCAGTGGGTAGAGCACTGCTCTGCAGTCTCTGAGGACCTGAGTTCAATTCCCAGGCCCAATCTCCCAATGGGAGAAGGGCCTGGCAATCCACTCCCAAGGCAATCCCGAAGCACTCAGCCATTGAAAACCCTATGAGGGTCGCTATGAGTCAGATACCGACTCAACAGCACCTAAGAACAACAACAACAACAAATAGAGATCACTGGTTTCCAGGTAATACTCTTCCTTCTTTCATTTTATTTTAGTTGTCAGATTTGTTTAAATTTCAATGAGGGAAAAAAATTAAATTCATTAGTTGTTTGGTGTCAGTTAAAAGGCTTTGCCCTGTGGGTCATCAGAGACAGCCATGATCACCTGTCCTAGTGCTGTCACGTACTTCCCCAGTTAAAACTAAGTGATCACCCACTCCCTGGATTCCCCTTTGCAAGAAGCCCTACTGGGGAAGACTTAGAGCTGCTGCTTAGCTTTCCAAGTTAGAAACTTGAGCCACCCTTGGCTGTTCCTCCTCCGTGACCCTGCACGTGTAAGCAACAGTAAGCCCTGTTGAATGACTCTTCCATGTAAACTTTTAAAAAGTCATTCTGCCTCTCATTCCCTTTCGCCTCCCCAGCATCCAGACTCATTGTGCTGGGTGATCTCTTCACACTGCTTCTGCCTGTCCTCAGCCCATTCTGCAAGAGACAGGCCAACACGTCCAACTTGAAGCCATTCCCTTTTCTCCTCCAGTGAAACCAAACCCACTCCAGATTGGTCTCTAGGCTCCCTTCCTACTTCTCTTGCCCTCAGCTTCTCTCCTCCAGCCATTGGGACCTCCCATTTCCTTCAAGGTAAATTCTGCACTCTTGGATCTCCTTCTCAGAATCTGTGCACACGTGGACTTCTCTAGCCCAAAAGCTCCTTCCAGTTTGTTCTGAGCATTTCACACTTTTTGATACACTGTTGCTGTTAGGTGCTATCCAGTTGTGTCCAACTCGTAGCAACCCTTATAGGGTTTTCAATGGCTGATTGTTTTGGGATTGCCTAGGGAGTGGATTGTCACATCCTCCCATTTTTGTGGTGCTGGGAATTGCACCTGGGACCTCAGAGACTGCAGAGCAGTGTTCTACCAACTGAGCTAAATCCCAGCCCCACTTGATACATAAAAACACTAAAATATCTGCTAATTCTCCTCCATGTTTTGCCAATTGAGACTCTCCTCAACTCCTATCCATACTACTGAAACAGTCTCTCACTCTTTTCCCTCCTACAACTCTGTCCTTTCAGCTACCATACCCATCATGAAAGTGGTAGCTGGCTTGGTGGGGAACATTACTAAATTTAATTTTCTAATTTTATCCTTTTCCTCCACAGGTCTGTCATCTTGTCATGCTGTGGGAGCTTATGTGTTGCTGTGCTGCTGAAAGCTGTGCTGCCAGTATTTCAGATACCAGCAGGGCCACACATGGTAGACAAGTTTCACCTGCACTTCCAAACTAAGACAGATTAGGGAGAAGGACCCAGCAGCCCACTGCTGAAACAATTAGCCATTGAAAACCCTATGAAGAGCAGAGAAGCACTGTCAAAGATAGTGCCAGAGAATGAGCCCCCCAAGTTGGAAGCCATTCAAAAAACAACTGGGGAAGAGCTGCCTCCTCAAAATGGAGTGGATCTTAATGACAGGAATAGAGTAAATCCCATGACCTACTTTTGCTGATGTGGCATGACTTAAAATGAGAAAAAACAGTGGCTGCAAATTTGGCTTAAACATAAAAAGATCATGTGCATGGCACAGTGTCAAGCAATATTAGGTTCTGTTCTATGTACACATAGAGTGGCTATGAGTCAGACCCAACTTGATGGCACCCAACAATTTTATCCTTTTAGTCATTACTTTTGTCATTACTATCTGCCTTGCTTGTCTCCTTTAATTATATCCTCCAATCTTAATATAATGTTTAGACCATATAATCAAATAGATAAGTGACTCATCTTTTGATTAATATACTGATTAGTCTCAATAAATTTCATTTACTATAAACAATCTTTAGTTAGAATCAGGTGATGTTTTCATCTATGTTGTTCAAGAGTTAGACATCTGGCCAAGCACTATGGTACATTCCTGTAATGTCAGGGACTTGTGAAGCTGCAGCAGAAGGATCAAGAGTTCAAGGCCAGAGGCAGCCTGCACAATTTAGCAAGATCTTGTTTCAAAATGAAAACTAATAAAGGGCTGGGGGTGTAACTCCATGGTAGAGCACCTGCATAGCATATGTGGGGCCCTGGGTTCAACCCCCTGAAATTGTAAAAAAGAAAAATTAAATTAAATAAATAAAGTAAATAAGAGTTAGGCATCATGGTTTTCCAAGCATAAACTTGGAAAATCCTTTCTTGATGAGGGCACCAAAGTTTACAAATTTTTGCTAAAAATAGGTTATAAGTTACAATTCCAGAGTCGTATTTTCTCCCCTTTTGGATGCCACTAAATCACAGTTTAGTATCATTGGTGTATATTGAATTTTACACAGCTTACTCTACAGGCAAAAAATTGTGAACGTAACTCCTTTTTGATAGATACAAAATCTAATGGTGAACTACCCAAAAGGATGGATAATTTATGTGGCTTCTTTCAACAACAACAAAAAGCAATGTTAAGTATGACTTATTAAGACTAGACTACATTGAGAAATTAAAAGAAATGAAACCCTAGAAACTGATGAACTAACATTACTGTGAGAAAGAGGAAACACAATGACTTAACACTTCTGCAATGATCTTTACATATGCAGGGAATAAATACTTCAGTAGGAGATTGTTAATTAGAAAATATATGATTTTTAAAATAAACATATAGCTACAGTACTATACAAATAAGCACTTTAAAAGCAGACTAGTGGGTTTTGTCCAAATATGGAGAAACATTTTGGTTGCTTCAAAGCATTTGGACTGTGGACTGAGACTTTACTCAGGAAGGATCTAATGCAACTTTCTCTCAGTCTCTAATTTACCACATTCAAGCTTTTAACTTACTTATTTCACAAGTAGAATTTTTTCGATAATTTTTGCCATTCATATTATTTGCCTTTCATATTATTACATTTGCAATTATGAGGCTAGAAATACAGTGCATTTTGATATCCCTTTGGATAGCCACTAATGGTTTTCTCCAGGTAGAATTTTGTCAGTCCCAAATTGATCTGGCCTCATGGAATAAAATGATTTTTATTTCCTTCGTTTCTATATCTTTTTAAAAGTTGATTAGGAAAAACTGAATTAATAGTTAACATTGTAAGAATAGGTATGACTATAAAGAATGGCAAAATCATTGTTTTTAAAAGCAATTCCATTTTTAAATTTTGTAATAACAATACAGATAATATTGCAAGCCATCTATATATAGCCTCATAAAAGTGGTAAGAAACCAGTAATGAGTAATTCTACATTTGCTAGCTAATGATATGGTACAAGCAAATACTCAACAAAACAAAAACCTATATGCATCATAGGCATATCAACTCTTTATCCTAATATATCTTAGGAACTATGGAGCCCCAAATGAACTATGGAGGGTAAGGCTCTTAAAAATAACATTTTAAATGCATAGCTATTACATCCTCATTTGATATTCATTTTAATTGAAATGACTATAAGGAATATACTTTGTATTCAAACAGATGTCACAAGTACTTCTACAGAAGTTCCCATATAATTCAGTCTTAGTTAAGAATGACTAAATGGATATTTAAAATCCAATGTTACCATGAAAGAAGAAAAAACCAATTACAGCAAACATTAGCTCCTTAAAAAAACAAATTAAAGATTTTTTATTCAATTGTCTTCTTTTTCATTTTGACGGATCAGAATAGAGTGGAACAGGGAACTTGCTATGTTGATAATTTCTTTTTTGTGTGTCAGCTGTTCTACAAATTAGTTAGCCTGGAAGATAAATATGGGATGTGTGGAACATGACTCCAAAATGTAGGCTGAAATTTGCTTTACGAAACTTAGAGACTGTTCTAGCCAATGGATTAAAAATACTATCATACCAATGTATTTCAACTGAAGAAGTGGATAATACCTATGGAATTATATTTCAGCCAAACAACACCTGATGTTCCCACACGAAGGACCAACACCTTAGATTCTGACATGAGGATCCTTCATGCCACAGACAGTGCTTGTCAATCATGGCTCACAAAATTACCCATGAATGCTCATTAAAGGTAACAGTCATTGAGCCCCAACCAAGTCCTATGAAAGTCAGGGAGTAGAGCTAGAGAATCAGCATTTTGAAAAGCAATCTGGAAATTCCTATGCATGCTTCTGCTTAGAAACAACTGCCTGAAGGTTGGATGAGGTCATCTTTGAATGTAAATAAAAATTCATTTTATTCAAATCAGCAAACATTTATTATGAGAAGAACCTGTGTGAATGAAATTTAAAACATACAGTGTGTCCAAAAATACAAGAAGCATATGATAAAGCTTATTTTCCAAATATAATTTAAGCACAGTAATAGTTGTCAAATGTCTGGAAACTCACAGACAGTGGTGTATTTATAGAGCAGATTAACATTTTACTTTTGATATCAATCTAGCAGTTCTTCCCTGAATAGGATGTCTGGAGGTTGAAGAGAAGGATGTCCACCTTATGTTAGGAAATGTGGCTAACACACTCTTTTCAAACAACTTTACCCCATTTTTCCTGAAGCTTTTGACACTGGATGTTGTGAGAAGAGAATGATAAATATGGGAGGCTGAGAGGAAGAGACTGGGTTTATCAGTGAGGGGAAAGAAGGAAGCTGCATCCCAAGGCCAGGAGTGCGCTTTTCTCACCTCCCACTCAATTCTCGTCGTGTCCAAAGTACAAACTGAACTTACTTGAAAACCATATTGTGTTTTTCAACCACTCAAGCAAAATGCAATCATTAAAAGTTGACTTTGCAGATTTAGTAGAAAGAATAAAACAAAGCTGAAGGTACTAAGATCTTTTTCTGGAAAGCAAATTGCTCCTACCCCTGTTCCACACCAGGACTGAGGACTAATGAGCTGAACCATGCGGCCAGAGCCTCAGTGGGGAGCAGTCGCTCACAGCACAGAGAAGAACAAGCTCATGGGTTTTCCTTAGTTCTTGGTGGACTCTCCTTAGCCCTGGAAGCAGGATCCAATAAGAAAAGCTGTGGGAAGTGAAAGTCAATAGAAACACCTGCTGGGCTATAGTGACCTCATAGGTTCTCAAAAAGTTGGACTCTAGACAAGTACGACTAGCATCACCTGGGAACTCATTGTGTTCATCTGCTCAGGCTGCCAAACAAAATTTCATGGACTGGGCAGGTAAGGAGCAGGAATGTATTTTCCAAGGTGCCACCTATTCAGTGTCTGGTGAGGGCTTCTTCCTGGCTTGCAGGTGATCTTCTTCTCACTATGTCCTCACATGGCCCAGAGAGTGAAACAAAGAGCACTCTCATTTTCTTCCACTAAGGCCACTGATTGTATTTGCTTTATGACCTCTCCATTATGACTTCATTAAACATTACTTCTTGAAGCCCTATCTCCAAATGCAGTCCCATTGGTGGTTCAACATATGAATTTGGGGGAACAGAATGCAGTCCACAGCACTCATTACAGATGCAAATCCTCAAGCCCCTCTTCTGACCTACTGAATCAAAAACTCTGAGAGTGGGGCCCAACAGTTGGTGCTCCTTAATCTCTACAGGTTATTGTAATACACATGAGGCTCTGAGAAGCACTGGCTGAGGAAACCTCAATTCACAGGACAGTGTTGACTTTCTCCAAACCTACATCCACTCACTTTCCAACTTTGGACTTCTTGTAAGGACCACAACTATCATGCATATTATTCATACTACCTTCTGGATTATTTCTTACTGTCTGTTACCACCCTGAGATTGTCTCTCTGCCTTCTTAATGATGCATTCCCTCAATATCCTAGCCATAATCATCTCTTCCTCCAAACAACAGAAGCCTCAATTTTCTGAATGAATAATTTTCATATTGTACAGGTTTCACTTACTTAGAGTTCATAGGATACACTCCCTGTAAGGACAGCACAAGATTTTCCACATGGAAAGCATTCTACGCATCACAATATTATATACTATTTTGCTTTTACCTTTTCTGTTTGACATTCCAAACAACACTGGTTCCAATTCAGAACTCTTTTTAGACACCCAAAATCCTGTCAGTCTGTGGTACAGTACAATGTCACTTCCAATGCTGCTTAATATATTTTTAAAATCAATATACCATTTGCAACTTATGTTGTTAAATGCGTCAGATCCTATAAGTGCTTAATAGATTACTCCATTAAATTCTCACAATCTCCCTGAAATAGGCATTATATTCTCTGTTTGATGGAAAATGACATAGGGATCTAAGACTTAATATCAAAAGATCTATTAGATAACATGGTGACTATAGTGATAACATATAGTATTCTTGAAAATTGCTAAGGAAGCATTTAAATGTTCTCACCACAAAAAGATAAGTAATTCATGTGCTAATTAGCTTGATTTAGCTATTGTACAATGTGCACATATTGCAAAACATGTTGCACGTGATAGATATATACAATTTTTATTTATCAGTTAAGATAAATACATTTTCACAAAAGAGTTCAATTAAGGCCTCAAAAGTCACAAACCTGGAAAATGGTAAGGCCACTAATCAGAAAGCCATATTCCCTTGACTCAAGGCTCATGTTTATGCTGTAGACCAGATATATCCAATATGTGGACTGTAGGCTACGTATGGTCTGGGATAACTAAGAATGTGGCTGCCCCAAATTGTTTAACACCATGTGGTTTTACTGTTTATTTTCTTTACAACCCCCCCTTATTATGTATATGCATTTACTATATTATATAATTTATGTGCAGCCCAAGAAAATTCCTCTTTATTCGAAGTAGCCCAGGGAAGCTTAAAGGTTCAACACCTCTTCTGTAGACCAATGGATATAGTTTTTTGTTCACATCTTGCATTTAAAGCCAAGGCCCCCAGAGCACATGGTTTTTCTGGGAGTAAAGTTATTTCCAATATAGCCTTTGGGACTTCCTTTTTCTCTATACCGCAACAGCAGTATTATGCACACATGTACGTGCACGCACATACACCCACACACAGAGACATTGCTAAAAGTACGCTATCATTAAAAAAACTCAGCCTGAGCTTCAGGAGACAAACATACTGTTAAATGACTGTAGATAGCAAAGAGCTCTAAATTCTATTGCTGTTCTATATGCAATTCACTGGCAGGCAGTCTTTAGAAAACTTTTATCTTCACATTAAAGACACCTGAAGAACTCCAAGGGAGTTATCTGAAAGTTCCCAAGGAGCTCTGACAAACTTCTGCCCAGAGCAACTACCGATCATTAAGCACTAGAAGTTTTCTCACACCCACATCTGCACAGAAAATTGAAAAACTCTATAAACTTAAAGTGGTAGGATTTCTTTAAAAAGCCTACCATCTTCATTCCCCAGAAAACAAGCCAAGTGTTTACATCTTACTTATTTACAGCTGCCTGCACATTGAAGGCTGGCCTCTAAGATAATAACTACACCTGCTGGATGGTTTCGACCATTCCAAACACCAGCTGAGACAGTAATTAAAAGGGCCCTTCTATGCTCAGCCTACCTGGGGTGTTCAACAGCCTGGACATCTTGCAGAAGTAGGCGACGTACTGCTCACAGTACTCGGCGCTGCTGGTGATGGCGCTGATTTGCTCCATGGAGGCGCTGTAGATGAGCTGGGTCACTGAGAATTTTTCTGGGTTGTAGCCTACCACCGTCGTCTGCATCTGCAAGTCATGAGACACGATGGTCCACACTTTGTCCTCTGTGGGCAGGAAAACATGAGCACAATGGTGGTTCATTAGGATGCAGGTGCTTGTTCGTGTGTCAGAGGATCATGGGGCTACACTTTAATTTGTATCTCACTGGGCTGGTGTAGGACAGAGTTAAGGAGAGCAATCCTTACAGGAATCCCTCCTCTTTTCCCAGTCCTACATAATTACGTTTATGAGAACAAAGTAGACAAGTAATACTTTTATTAAAAATAAATGAATGATACCCCCTGAAAACAAACAAAAAGAGCCCGTGTGTCTGGCTGGTGTTCTGGCGTCACTCTGAAGCACTGAATGGGAGGCTCATTATGTTCTGGCTCCCTCCTGGCTTTGTAACCTATCATTCCTCTTGCAGTAACACACAGTAGCTGCTCTTTCCTAAATGAACTGTGCTCTCTCGAGCCGCTGGGTCTTCCTACGTGCTGGGTTCTCTAATCAGAATGTGCACCCTCATCTTTTCAGCAAATGTTCTTTTCACCCTGACCTTTCAGGCAAAATTAGATGCTGTATTACCTTATTCTGAAATGCTCTATACACGTGAACTAAAGCAACAGAGTAATTATCTTGGTGTTTTGGACCCTGAAAATTCCAGTGTAAGAAAAGAAGCAGTTATAAGATAGATAAGGTTAAATAAAAGCTCCACATACACTTGAATTTTAATTAGAAACATCACTATGAACCTAAGACAATACTATCTTTTTAAAAAATGTAGACATATGTTTCAACTTTGTACACTTAAAAAACCTCCGAAACTAGGTCCAATGCCTAGCACCAAATTGTCACCATTAGAACCACTTTCCATTAAGAGAACCTAAGATCCCTGAAGAAATGACTGATTCCAGGGCTGGAAATATACCCCATGAGAGAGAAGCCAGGGACCTATCGTCATACAGGAAACAAATAAGCGATGGGTGGCCAAAGCAGTTCAAAAGCCCCTAGAGAAGGCAGCACAATTTTGACATCAATAAGGATTTCCAATAGTGGAATAAAATACATCAAATATGTTTAAAGTCATGAGCTTATTTAAAAAGTTTAATTTTGGAAGATGCTGAGCATCCAAGTCATTTTGAGTTTCGGTAAATAGAGGCAAAGAATCCAGCACTTAGCCTAGTTTTCTATATGAACTGTGATGTCACTAAATATTCTCTTCATTGTTGTTATTGTTAGGTGCCATTGAGTCGGTATCCAACTCATAGTGACTCTACATACAACAGGGACAACACTACTGTCAGTGCTTCTCTGCTGTTCATAGGGTTTTTAAAGGCGGATTGTTTATTGGGAGTGGGTTGCTGGGCCCTTCTCCCATTCTCTTCATAGAAACTTTTAAAAAATAGAATACTAAGTAATAGAATGCTAACATGATCATTTCATAACTTCTAGCAATGACTTATTTAAGCAATGATTACCAATGGCTGATAATGTAACCAAAAGAGAAAACAGACATGGCATGCCTCCAGATGGGAGTATACAACTGAGATGACATGCAATGCCAAAAAAAAAAAAAATCTAGCACCAATTCAGCTACATTTATAGATCTAACTGCTGATTTTCAGGAAATACAAGAGAGGGAGCATGTTAACTGGCAGCAAGGAGAAATAATCTATAAAATCCATGTTGTAGGAAGCTCTACGTATCAATCTAGTTTTTTTTTTCAACTGACAAATTGCCAAGGAAGGAGAGTGGAGGGAGAGAGGAGAGAAACAGAGAGAGCAAGCTATAGATTAAGCGACTTCCTCATTTGCCCTTAGGTGGTCTTCTTCATTTTAGTAAAAGGCAACTCCATCCTTCCAATTGCTCACGACAAAAATCTTGGGACTCAACATTGACTCCCACCCATTGCAAACACCAGCTGAGATAGTAATTAAAAATACCATTCTATGCTCAGCCTGTCTGGGGTATTCAACAACCTGGGTATCTTCTTGTACACTGACCAACCACACTGCCAGTGAATGTTACCTAAAGTCAATGTATATAGTACTTTCCCCTTATCCATAGGGGATATGTTTCAGGAAGTGTAGTGGATGCCTGAAACCACAGAGAGTACACAACTCCACATATGTTAATTTCTGGTCTTATATGTATATGCCTATGAAGAAGCTTAATTTATAAATTAGGCAAAGGAAGAGATTAATAAGCCTAACTAGGAATAAAACAGAACAAGTAAAAAAATATACCATAATAAAATTGCCAGCATTGCTATTCTTACACTTTGGGGCCATTATTAAGTAAAATAAGGGCTACTTGAACAGAAGGACTAGAGAACCACAATCCCATTAAGTGACTAATGGGCGGGTAGAATATAAAGTGTGGATACACTAGACAAAGGGACAATTCAAGTTCCGGGAGGGATGGAACAGAATGGCTTCAGGTTTCAACACACAACAGCATATAATTTAAAATTTACATTTTTTAATTCCACAGCTTTTCACTTAATATTTCTGGACCACCATTGGCCCAGAAATGGTGGGAAACCTGACTGAAAATAAGGGAAGATGACTGTATGGAGAGACTGAGGGTGCCTCCCTCCAGCCCCCACTACCACTACTCTCTTCAAAGCTGCATTGCCTCTCACTGCCCTGCCGCCATGACCTGGAACCTGTCACCTGCTCTCCGTCTGCATCCTCACACCTCCATGGGGCACCACAGCAGAGGGCAGGTGCCTTTTCAAATATGTCTCAGATTCTGACACTGCACAAAGACCTCGCATGCCAACAGGGCTTGTTCAAAGTCAAGTCCTCAAAATAGCTGGAGTCCTTCCACAATCTGGCTCCTCCTTACCTCTATCCCTCCCACGGCACTCCACAGATCCCTCCACGCTGCTCTGGCTGCAGCCACACAGAGGACTTTTCATTCCCCACAGACAGACATCAAGAGCCCCCTCCTTGCAGCCTGCACCTGGAGCTTCCTCTGACCTCTGGAGCCCACTGTCTTCTCTGGATCTTTGCTCCAATGCCCACTCCGTGCTGGTTCCTACCCCACAGCGGCTCTCCATCTTCCTGCCCTGCTTTATCTTCTTCCTTGTGCATACGTCAATCCCTGTATGTTCCCCCCTCAGCATTGAAAGGTAAGAGGTTGGAATTGCCCAGTGATCCATACATGGTAGATGTTGTGTTGTTAGGTGTCATCCAAAGCTACTGATCAAATAGAAGAATGAATTGAATGAAAGTAAATACAACAAAAAATGCTTGATCTTGGAACTGCTTAAAATCATTTCGGCTCCCGTTCTGGCTCTGCCATGATCATCTGGGAGCCTCCAGATAAGTTACAATCCTGTCCTAAGCTCTGACTTTCCTTCCTCGATAACCACATGCCTCAACAGACACTGGATCCTCTCCTGTTTGCTCTTCTGGAACCTGGTAAAACAAACTCAGCTGTGGTTCCCCATGGGAATATATGTTCCATAGGATGATCATTTGGCCTGTTTGGAGCTGTCTTCCTTCAGGTCATCTGACACAGCAAAGGAGCTACTGCCGATTGCAGTAATTCTGCCACTCTGTGATGTGATTTTCACAAGTAACTGATGGCAATTTTTATCACAACCTGCAGATTTGCCATCTCATAATTAAAGATCAATTCATTAAGGTAGGTTAGTTTGATCTCTTTCCAGTTATGAGCAGCCTCTAATATAGAACTCTCAAATGTCTGGCCATACTTGTTTTTCTTTTTAAGCAAGTCCCTATCCAGAGCCTTGTTCTCTAGGAGCAACCCAGATCTCTCTTTTCTGTAGCTCATGATGGACCAGTATTTTAACCTGACCACTTCATTACAGGATCATAAACCTCTTTCCAATATACACAAAATTCCAATATACACAAAATAATATTTGTTAAGGACAAGTGTGTTCATTACTTTTCCGTTACTGTAACAAACAGCCTGAGGTTATTGACATATGAAGTAAAGAATTTCTTCTGGCTCACAGATTTTAGAGCTTTCAGTCCATTATCAGTTGGCCCCACCACTTTGGGCCTAGGGTGGTGGATAGTGGTAGAGTGCAGCAGAACAAATCTGCTCATTCCATGGCCAAGACACAAAAGAGGAAAAGAGGAAGGGACTAGGGTCTTATAATCCCCTTCAAGGGAACACCTCTCGACCTAAGACCTCCCACTAGGCCCCATCTCGAAATGTTTCGTCACCTCCCAACAGTGCCATGGGCTGGGGAACAAGCCTCCCATACATGGGTCTTTCTAGGATATTTAAGATCCAATCTAGAGCATGAACATTAATTTAAGCAAGTGAAAAAAAAATTGTACTCATTTATAGTATCCATCCTATACAACTTCAATAACTTTAGAAATATTAATCAATTTGTTAAGACTTACACATTTTGATGTGTACATTTTGATCCTTGTGAATTTATAGCCCCAAACCCTTGCTATATCACTTCCTCAATTCAGGACCCTACCTCAGTGCTCTGTGTCCTTTATGGTTATTGTATTGCCCAGTCATTCACACAACAAACACATATTATTAAATACCTGCTGTAAAACAGATATGGATCTAGGCAGTAGGGAAAACATGGTGAAAAAAGGATTTGTAAATATTTGGAACTTACATTCCATCAGTCCAGTGAAGAGAAAAAAAAAACCACATTATTGTTAGCAAACATAGACACAGATACATGTCTGTATGGAATTGTTGTTTGCTGTTAGGTACCCTCCAGTCAAGTCTGACTCATAGTAACCCTACCTAGAACAGAATGAAACACTCCTCAATACTGTGCCAGGCACATGATCTTTTTATGTTTAAGTTCATTTTTGTAGCCACTGTATCAGTCCACTAGTTGAAGGTCTTCTTTTTTATCATTGACCTGCCACTCTCCAAAACATGATGTTCTTCTACAGGGTTTGGTCCTTCCTGAAAATATGTCTATCCATCCTTGCCTCCAAGAATCACTCTGGTTGCACTTCTTCTAGGACAGATCTATTGGTTCTTTTTGCAGTTCCTATCACCTTAATTCAAAGGCATCAATTCTGTTCCTGCTTTCCTTATACACTGTCCAGTTTTCACAACCATATGATGCAGGTGAAAATACCATGGCATGAGTCAAGCATACATTTGTCTTCAATGTGACATCTTCACTTTTCAAGACTATACAGAGGTCTTTTGCAACAACTTTTCCCAGTGCAATGCATCTTTTGATTTCCTGACTGCTTCTGTGGGTGTTGATTGTAGAACCAAGTAAAGCAAAATCTTGCACAACCTCAATCTTTTCTCCCTTTATCATGAAATTGCATATTGACCCAGTTGTAAGGATTTTTGTTTTCTTGATGTTGAGGCATAATCCATACTGAAGGCTATGTTCTTGGATCTTCAACAGTAAATGTTTCAAATCCTCTTCTGATTCAGCAAGCAGAGTTGTGACATCTGCACAACACAGGTTGTTAATTAGTCTTCTCCAATCCTGATGTCACATTCTTCTTCATAAAGTCCAGCTTCTTGGAATATTTGCTCACCACAGAAATTGAAGAGGTATGGTGAAAGGACACAGCCCTGATGCACACCTTTCTTGACTTTAAATCAAGCAGTGATCCTTTTCTGTTTGCATGACTGCCTCCTGGTCCATGTACAGATTCCTCATGAATACAATTAAATGCTCTGGTATTCCCATTCTTCACAATGTTATTCCTAATTTGTTGTGCTCCACACAGTAAAATGCTTTTGCATAGTCAATAAAGCATAGCTACACATCTTTCTGGTATTCTCTGCTTTTGGCTAATATCTATCTGTCCTTGGTTCCACACCCTCTTCTGAATCTGGCTTGATTATCTGGCAGCTCCTTGTTAATATACTGCTCTAGTCACTTTTAAATTATCTTGTCTGTATTATAGATATGCATATATAGTTATCATTTGTTGTTAGGTGCTGTAGAGTTGTGTGGGACTCATAGTGACCCTCCTAGGGTTTTCAGTAGCTGATTATTTTGGGATTGTTTCTAGAATGGGCTGCCAGGTCCTTCTCATATTTCTGTGGTGCTGGGGATTAAACTCAGGGCCTCAGAGAGTGCAGAGGAACACTCTACCAACTGAGCCTAACCCCAGCGCACGTATACATAGTTAGTAATCAATAATGGTAAGGAGGAAAACTAAATCAAGGAAGGGAAGAATAGGCCATGTGTATGGAGATTATCCTTTTTGATACAGTTGTTGTTGTTGTTAGGTGCCGTCGAGTCGGTATCCGACTCATAGCGACCCTCATAGGGTTTTCAATGGCTGACTGTTTCAGGATTGCCTTGGGAGTGGATTGCCAGGTCCTTCTCCCATTTTTGCAGTGCTGGGAATTGAACTAAGGACCTCAGAAGCTGCAGTGCAGTACTCTACCAACTCAGCTAAATTCCAGCCCTTTTAATACAGAGGAACCCTTAAAAGACTTCACTGAGAAGGTGATGTTTGAGTAAATAATGTTTGTTGTTGTTGTTAGGTGCCGTCAAGTTGGTATCTGACTCATAGCGACCCTCATAGGGTTTTCAATGGCTGACTGTTTCAGGATTGCCTTGGGAGTGGATTGCCAGGTCCTTCTCCCATTTTTGTGGTGCTGGGAATTGAACTCGGGACCTCAGAGACTGCAGCGCAGTGCTCTACCAACTGAACTAAATCCCAGCCGGAGTAAATAATGTAGTCATCCAGAAAGCCATGTGAATTTCTGGGGAAAATATTCCAGAAAGAGGGAATACAGATGCTTTATTTCTGGAATATTCACATTTCTTGCATTATGCAGGTGCACCAAGAGGCTAGTCGGTGAGAAAGGGAAGAATATGGAAGTCAAGATTGGAAATGCCCTGAGGAGAGCTGGGCATGAGGAGAAGGGTTTTGTACATCACAGAGAGGAATGTGGCTACACTACAGAGCCAGCAACAGCTGTCAGCATTGGAAAGGTTTGAGCAGGAAAGTAGCATGCCCAAATATATTGATGCTATTCTTTGCTTCAATAAAATTATATTTCAGAAAGGTCTGCAGCCATCTGATCCTGTCCATCTCAGAAGCTAAGCAGGGTTGGGCCTGGTTAGTCTTTGGATGGGAGACCGCCTGGGAACACCAGGTGCTGCAAGCTAGGGAGCAGGACCTAGCAGTCCACTGTCAATACAATCTGCCATTGAAAACCCTATAAATAGCAGAGAAATACTGACAATAGTGCCAGGAATGGCACTGTGTTGGGCAGTTTTTGTCTGTTGTACATAAAGTTACTATGGAGTCTGACCCAACTTGATAGCACCTAACAACAACAACAACAACAACAACAACAACAACAACAACAACAACATATATTACATTAAAAGATAAAGAAGGGAATGACTGTAGCCATAGCACTGTGGCATCTGATCCTGCCAGATCTCTGAAGCTAAGCAGGGTTGGGCCTGGTTAATCTTTGGACGGGAGAACGCCTGGGAACACCAGGTGCTGTCCGTTTGGTGGAAAGACCAGGTAACTCACCCACTTCCCCCAAAAAATCAGCCATTGAAAACCCTCTGGATAGCAGAGAAGCACTGATAATAGTGTTTCGTTTGTTGTACCTAGGGTTGCTGACTCGACAGCACCTAACAACAACAACAAAGAAGTGAACGAGTTTCCTGTTCCGCATTTCCCTTTGAGGACGAGCCTCCAATGACCTATCTTCTACTTAGTAGGCCACACATCTTAAAGATTCCACCACCTCCCAATAGCACCACTTTGGAAAACAAGCTTCTAGCACATAGATCTTTGGGGGACATTCCAAATCCAAACCATAGCAGTGGCCTTGTTGCCTGTTACTCTTCAGAGATGGCCTTGAGTCTCTCACTCTTAGAAACACACAGAAGGACTTAAGCTATACTAGTACAAACACACACACATACACATACACATGCATGCACACATATTTATAAATAGCCTTAATATTTTTTAGGGTCATGATATTTTAGGACAATTTCTATGGTAATTGTGAGCATGTGTAAAAGGTAACATATGAGCTCTATTTTGGTGGCATAAAACAATTACTATTGATGCATTTTCCAAATTATTTTGTAATGCTCATATATTACACTTTGCTGTGACTCGTTTAGAACCATTAAATCTTAAGTGAAAAATAGACATTAACAATTTTACCGGTATCCATCATTAGAAGAAAGAATTTGATTACACAGTATAGATTTTCCTTGGCTAGTATCGTAAGTGGAAAAATCAGGAATTTTATTCGCATATCCACAGTGTGTTCATGTGTATTATCAGATATAAGTAGAACGCAAATATAAATGACTGTGTACAGAAAATTATAAATTTCTAAGTTCCATTTTCAAGAGGAAACAATTGATAAATTGGTACTTTCCAAATGCTGCCTTCAGATTCTTATGGTATGAAAATGCCCTTGTGATTACTGAGAACTTTTTATCTTTTTTATTTCATTATGCAATCATACATTTAGATTTTTTCACATTGTGTACTGTTGCAAATACAGCTGGTTTAGTGACATATTTCAAATATTAGGGTGCATACGGATCATACTGTAGAGACACATCCATGTCCTGGACAGTAATGGGGTCCTGAAGATTAACCAGCATAGCTTTGTTGACATGACAACATTAGAAAGGTCCCTCTTTTACTGACACCCCCCCCCATCCTATTTGTAATTCTAAAGTAATTCACTTCATGAGAACTCAATTCCTTGCCCAGCTGGAGCTCTGGCCATGGAGTAATAACATCAGGAAACAACCAGTGGAAAAAAAGCAAGCAAGAATTCCTCCCCAAATATAACCAGTTTCTTAATTACGTAAGTGGCTGTGTTCTACCTCCTTATTATCCATATACAATGTGAAATGAACATTAAAAGCAAAGCAATTATCACCTTAACTGCTTTCTCTAGGAAGACACAAAAGGCATGTCTACTACCCCAGACAGAGGTAGCACTGACAGATCAGAGAAAGGATGCCATCAAGGCCAGCCTGGCAAACCCATGAGTCCACTGGGATTAATTACAGGAGCATGGGTGACCCATAGACAGTACCCACAGGCAGGTACACCACCAGGAGGTTTCACTGAGGAAGTCCACTTGTTTCCTTCCTACAGAGTGGTGAATGCCAGTGTCAATTGGCCCCTCACCACTATAGGCTCATCTACAGCTGGGGAGTTAAAACGTTTTTGTTGCCATGATTACAGGTCAATGTTTTCCAGGTCATTACAGCTACTCAACTTCAAGACACTGATGGTCATTCAAGCCTGGAGGAATCTGTCACATTACATCAATATCTAGCATATTTTAATAAGTCCAATCTGAGTTGAATCTAATGGAGAAAATATGTCCTATATTCCTGCATATGCAGTTAAGTGTTATTTTTACTTCTAAAACAATATCACCTTACTGATTAATCCCTAATTTGTTACTCTGAGAGCTTTCTTCTACCATCATTAAATTTGCTTTGAAATGATCTTTTAAAAGGACTTAACATTACATTATACACTACTTAAATGAAAATGGTACATAAAATTTGTTAGACTGGTCAGAATGACCAACATACATAACATTTAGTCCAAATTCCTCAGGTGCTACAACGCTTGCTCCACTTCCATTACTGTAACAAAACACTTGAGTTAATCAACTTCTGAAGAGAAGAAGCTTATTTTGGCTCATATTTTTGGAGATTTCAGTCCATGGCTGATTGGCCCCACTGCCTTGGGCCTGTAGCAAAGAAGCCTATCAGGAACGGAACTCTGAGGCAAAGCACACTGTTCACCTTAGGGCAGGAATAAAAAAGATAAAGAGGTAATAGAGACCAGTATCCCACAATCCCTTTTGAGGGCACATCTCCAATGACCTAACTTCCTCCTGCTAGACCTCACTTCTTAAAGGTTTCACCACCTCCCAATAGCACCCCTCTGGGGAACAAGCATTTAGCATATGGATCTTTGGGGGACATTCCAGATCCAAACCACAGTAGCTGTCCTATTATCTCTTATAGCTATTCTTCAAGGCTAACTTTGGGTTTCTCACTCTTAGAACAACACAGTAGAAACTAAGCTATAATACATGCTTCACTTGAGAGTTTCCATATTGCATGTAAGCTTTAGCTTACTAGATACAACTAGAACATTTAGTTTTCTATATCTTTACATTTCTTCTCAGTCTGTCTTACAAACCGTATTCACTATTTTTGTCTGTTTTTTTGTGAGGGTGGCGTCATAGAAGACCTAATGGCTATTATCCTGATCCAATAACTCAATGCTGGAACATCAACCAAGAGCAAGATGTGGGCAAGGATCTCCAGTAAAATGCTATACCATCAATAAGAGCTACCTTTTAAAATTTCCAACTTTGCAGTCTTCTTGGAGGATATAGCCAAGGAAATAAACCTACCACTTACAGAAGGCCAAATTCTTATGTGAGAATTTTGGATATTAAATATTATCATTATAATGTCATCTTGAAGAGCCTCTATTTTCACTCTCTTCTACAAAATCTTGAGCAACTAAGTATCAGGAGGGATAAGTGATTTGCCGAAAGCATACTGAGAGTTAGTGGCCAAGTGACAGAACTGTTTTCTCCTAATTCTGTTCTTTTTTCTTTACTGTTCTGCATCTCTTTGATCCAGCAGTGATATGCTTGGGTACATATTAAAATTTTTATTGTCTTTCCCACAGCACTGTATTATTTGGCAGGCAATATGTATATAGAGCCAAGCAAAGTAAAATCTTAGACAACCTCAATCTTTTTTCCATTGCAACAATGGGCTTAAACATAAATAAGATTGTTTGCCTGGCACAGAATCGGCAAGTGTTTCAATCTGCTGTACATAGGGTCGCTATGAGTCGGACTCGACTCAACGGCACCTAACAACAACAACAAATGTATATAAACTATTTTAGACTTCCAAATAAACTTCTTTAAATGACAACACAATCTATCATTATCAATACAAATATCATAAGTTGGTAACGCATTTCAATCATGCATATGGTCACTAACCACTTACTGAGTTCTTGGTCTGCTCTAGCACTGTGTTAGGCTCTGGGGATCTAAAGATGAAAGACTCGAATTCCTCTCTTCAATAAACCTCTAGGCCAGTGGAGGTGAGGGGACATTAGGCTTACAGTTACAAATAACAACAATGACAAAAGAGTGTTAAAACACAAATATGCAGGGTGCTGTAGGTCCACATGTTGTTGCTATTGTTAGGTGCTGTCGAGTCAGTAGCAGACTCAGAGAGACCCTACATACAACAGATGAAACACTATTGTCAGTGCTTCTCTGCTATTCATAGGGTTTTCAACGGAGGATTGACTTTTGGGAGTGGGTTGCCGGGTCCTTCTCCCAAGCCTGCAGCACCTGGTGTTCCCAGGAGGTCTCCCATCCAAGTACTAACCAGGCCCGACCCTGCTTAGCTTCTGAGATCTGACAGGATTGGATGCCACAAGGCTACGGCTGCAGGCGTGGGTCCACATAGAAATCAATATAACTCAGCTGTAGAAAGACATAAAGTGACATGGGGGACTGGGCATTTGCATTGAACTATGACAGATAAGTAGAGATGAGCCATGTGAAGGAAGAGAAAGTGAAAAGAGTAACTTTGTGCTGTTACCTGCTTAGGAAAATGCCTTGGAGACAAAAGGAACTTAGTAAATGGAAATAAGGAATCTTAAGAATTGGAAATTGAAGGGTTTGACATGTGGAAGTGTTAGGTTGTGTAGCCATGACAATCTTGCATGGATTGAAAAGTCTAGTCCATGGACACAGGTGTGAGTACTGGACATTTGTGGAGATAAGATTAATTCATACTTTAAAAATCATTTCTTCAAACACAAGAATAGTCATTTATTAAGAAAATATATTTAATTGTTTATCATATACCTCCTGCTTGTCTAAGTTTGAGAGATACAGCAATGAGTAAGATATAAAGACTCTCATTTTAGGCTCATAATCTAGTGTTCAAAAGTGAGAGGAAGAAAACAAACAAGTAAATAAACTAAAATGTTCATTTTACTTGTGTCTTCCATGTAAAAAGCATGGCAAGGGAAAAGAGAGCAACTGAGGAGAGAGACCAGTAAGAGAGGTCCTCTAGGAGAGGGCAATATTGGAGCAAATTCCAGAAGGATGTGAGCTTCAGTGGGGAGAGTATTCTGAGCTGTGCTAATAGCGAGGGTAAAGGCAAGAGGCAAGAATAACCTGGAAGGTTAATTTTGCGGGAGTGAAGTGAAGAGGGGATAGAGCAGGGAATGAGATAAGACAAAAAGGCAGAGACCAGATACTGTAGTAACTTGTAAGCAATTTTATAGACTTAGAATTTTATCTTAAATGTTATGCAAAGCCGTGGTCACTTGCGTTAAGAATTGGAAAGCCAAATGTATGGGAACTTGGCAGTTGCTAAGCCTTTGAATGGTAGCAGTAGAAGTGATGAGAAGTAGAGTTGAGTATGTAATCTAAAAATAGATCCAGCAAGACTTTGAATGGTTTTGAATGAGGGATATCAGGGAAAAAAAAAAGGCATGAATTATTATGAGGATTTTAGATCAAGCGCTTATCCAGGAAAATGATGGGACCATTACTCATGTGGAAATAATTGTGGAAGAATAGAAGAAGCCAAGAAAGAGACCTAGACTATGTTGCTAAGGTGGAAATAAAGTCAGAGAAAGCTACAGAATATTTAAAGAGACAAGGAATAGATATGGGGATACATTTTTTAAAAATTCAAGATGCAATCAAAAAACAACACTAACATGCATACAGCCTGCAGCTATAGCCCTGTGGCATCCGATCCTGTCAGATCTCGGAAGCTAAGCAGGGTCGGGCCTGGTTAGTACTTGGCTAGGAGATGGCCTGGGAACACCAGATGCTGTAGGCTTGGGAGAAGGACCTGGCAACCCACTCCCAAAAATCAATCTGCCATTGAAAACCCTATGAACAGCAGAGAAGCACTGACAATTGTTTTTCCCCTGCTATACACAGGGTTGCTATGAGTTGGATACCGACTCGACGGCACCTAACAACAACAACAACATGCATACTAATGATCTCATAGGGCTGTGGTCCAGCTCAGTTGGTAGGAGAGCAGCTCTGCACTCCGTGAGGACCCAGGTTCGATTCTTAGCACCACAAAACCAAGAGAAGGACATGGCAACCCACTCCTGAAGCATCCCTAAATAATCAGCCACTGAAAACTCTATGAGGGTCTCTATGAGTTGGACCGACTCAGTGGCATCTAACAATAATAAACAACAATAATCCTATAAAGATGCACATACAGGTTTACTGGTAATATTTGTCAATTATAGCTTTACAAGAGAACCAGACTTAGTTTGTGGAATTTATATTTCACTGCCACAGATATGCTGTGTCAAAACCATCATGGAGGAGACATACATTATATCTTATTGAACTCTTAATTTTAGAAACAAATTATATGGGTTTGGTTTATATTAGGAATGCAAGAATAGTTTAATGTCAAAATTTAATTCAATCAATCAACACGATGTTACACGATGGAACAATTCCAACAGAATCAGCTGTATAGTGATAAACCATAACTCCTGTATATACTTGTGAAAAAAAAACTCATCACCTTGGACATCAAAAAGCTTTGGGTATAATAGCTTAAACAATGAGTCATGATATGTTAGAATTCTTTCTTTTAGTCAGAGAAAGGAAATGTTATAACTACCATTTCTATTCAGCAATATATTGGAGTTTTAGCCATGACAATGAGAAAAGTAAAGCAAAAAAGTTATAATTCTAATAGTTACATATAAAAAAGAGTGGATAAATTTCAAGCCTACTAGAAGTCTTTAACTTAATAAAGATTGTTCAATATAAGAAAAATAAACAAAATCAGTTGTATTTGATAGAAAATAATTAGAATATATAATCCTTTAAAATATAATTCCCGGTATAATAAAATATAATCTTTCGAAGATATGAAAGATCTTCAGAAAAAAGAACCTTTACTGTACAATATTAAAGATGAATCACATAAAAAATATATTCCACGTTCATGAAAGTGAAGAATCCATGGCATAAAGATATCAATTCCTATGCTAGACATGGTAGCACACATCTGTAATCCCAGCAGTTTGGGAGACTGAGGCAGGAAGAGTGCAAGTTGGAGACCAGAGGTAGTCTGCATAACTTAGTGAGA